>JABUQX010071319.1:15000-30375 GCA_015478945.1 Trachelipus rathkii | reverse complement strand
ATATAATAAAATTTAAATTTAAAAATGTTAAGATTTTTTTCGATTTTAAATTTGCATTTCATTGAAATGTCAATGAAATGCACATTTAAAATCGAAAAAAATATTAACGGTTTTAAATTTGAATTTTATTTTATACAATATGTTATATTTAAAAAAAATAAAATTTTCCCCACAAAAAAAAGTGCTCTTCAACATGCCAGAGTATTTATTAACTAAATCTTGCCTTGCTCATTCTAATTACCTGCGTGTGTACCACGCCGGTGCTTCACGGGGCACCAAACGTTTTAACAAAGATGCTAAGGTTTGAATGCAAATAATCTAATAGGTTTTCATGTAGAAAACTATCAAATTAAATAGAAACCCTAGTTTTATGGAGGCATAATTTAAATTATTATTTACATTTGAGGCTCACATAAAAAAAAACTTTTAAAAGTAAATTTATTTTTAGCATTAATTTTAATATATTTTACAAATAAAGGAAATTAATTTTTTTTTTTCAGAAATATGCTGACTGTAACTAAAAGTGTGTGTGTGTGTGTGTGTGTGTGTGTGTGTGTGTGTGTGTGTGTGTTATTTCTTTCTTTTTTTTTGGAATTGTGGGAAAGATCTAATAACGAAGATTTGGGTGGATGATACTTCTCTTTCTAAATGTTATTATTTATCATTATATTTAAACTACTTAAGTCATGGTTCCAGTAATTCTTTCATTCTTAAAACTCAAGACTCGAATTTTTTTAAAAATTCAAGCAAGTAAATAAAGAAAATAAATGCATACGTACGTATCGGTATTGATATCTTCTGAGCTCCTGTTGGCGGACGAAGTAAATTCCTGAACTCTGCTGATGTTAGCAGACGTAAAATTCGAATAATCACACTCGTCAATAGAGAGCGGTAACATTTTAGGTGACAATTTGTAAAACATACTCCCAATAGCTACCCACAACATCAATGCCTTCGAATAATAATAATAATAATAATAATAATAATAATAATAATAATAATAATAATAATAATAATAATAATAATAATAATAATAATAATAATAATAATAATAATAATATTATTATTAATAATAATAATAATAATAATAATAATAATAATAATAAATAATAACTAATATAATAATAATAAATAAATAAAATATATTAATAATAAAATAATATATAATAAATAATAATAATAATAATAATAATAATAATAATAATAATAATAAATCAATCAATCAATCAATCAATACAGAAAGCTTTAATCAGAAAATAAACAATTTACATTATTAGGTTTGTACCTATATTTATAATATTAAGCTTGTACTATAATTACAATGGCATTAATGATGTTTAATTTCTGAAAGGGGGGTTACTAATTGCAAACACAATGTAGTGTCCTTTGAGCCCCAAAATAAAAATATAATTATTAATGTATTATATAAATAATCGGGTTTCAAGGATTGAGCTTAAATGTAATCCCAAAACCACATTTTATACAAATTTAGCAATTTATGTAGAATTCCAAAATACACAATTAATATAATAATAATAATATTAATAAAATATTTATAAATATACATATCGACGTTTAACAATGAAAAAAATATAGTAAATAAATGAATAATAATAATAGATTAAAATAATAATAATAATAATCAATAATAATATAAAATAATAATAATAATCAATAATAATAATATATAATAATAATTAATAATAATAAATAATAATAATAATAAAATAATAATAAGATGTCAAAACGTTTAATCGAAGGTTTTTCCTAAGAAAGACTTGAGAAGGTATAACATTTAGTTATATTATTATTATTATTATTATTATTATATTATAATATTATTCATTATTATTATTTATTATTATTCATTTATTATTATTAATTATATATTATATATTAATTATTATATTATTAATTATTCATTATTATTATTATTTTATTATTATTATTATTATTAATAATAATAATTAATATATAAATAATAATAATAATAATAAATAATAATAATATAAATAATAAATAATACATATATAATCAATAATTTAATAATAATATAATAATGAACTAATGATAAAATAATAATATCAATAATAAATAATAACTAACAATAATCAAATAAATAACTAATAATGAGATATAGGTGATTTTGAATATATATAATAATAATAATAATAATAATAATAATAATAATAATAATAATAATAATAATAGCTAAATGTTGTACCTCCTCAAATCCTTCTTAGGAAAACCTTCGAGAAACGTTTTTGACACTTTCTGGTCTGCAAACTGGTCAGACATGATCACATTTCTTTGATATTCCAAAGCTTGATTGCTATTGTCAGCTGGAAAGGGTCCTTTAGAAATGGGCAGAGGAACATATAAACCTGCTTGTAGGTAATTTAAGCTGACATATATGCTTTTCAATTTCATATGTCTATTCCAATCACGTAAAACTCGTGGACCTTTTTCATCCTCTGCTGGTTCAACGTTATTGGTCGCAGGGAATCTGCCTTCAGGCATTTCTGTCATCTTCAAGCTCCAGAAATTCTTTCAACCTATATTTCAATGCGGATAAATGCAGAATCATTTTCCTTTGGACTTTGGTATTAAATACCATTTCTGCTTTATAGAAAGAATAAACAATCTTTTTCTCGTTTCCGCAACTCCTCATTCTGCTTTCAGGATTATTGTTTCAACAACACACACACACACACACAACACACACACAACACACACACTCAACACACATATCATAATATAATAATATATATGATATATATATATATAATATATATCATATATATAGACTATATAGTATATATATATTAATATATCACTACTCATATTGAAATTATAATACTTATATATATATAAATCAGCGGGTGGGCCAATCTTTGCCAGTAGTCATGGCGGCAATTTTTTCACAGGACGCGTTTCAGAGTCGCGCCATATATATAGTATATATTATATATAACTATATTATATCATATATATATACTTATATATATATATTAATATATATAATATATATATATAATATATCATATATAATATATAATATATATAACTATATATGTTAAATTATATATAAATTATATAATATATATATTAAAAGAATCACAGAATATATGATTTCCTCTATTAATTATAATTTTAGAATTCTTTGATTAAAAAAATACGGCACTAATTTCTAATATGATCTACTTATGGTGAAAAAAATTAAAAAATCATATTAATTTATAGGACAAATTGACAGAGGAGAGGAGAACACTACATCACTATTACTGATTAGGACACAAAAATTTCAACTGTTGAATGATCATTGACGGAATGTTTTATTACATGTAATTTAAAATTCAATGTTTTCAAATATGAGTTTTGACGGGAAAATATATTTGAATATGAGAGTACGACGCTACAAGAAAAAAATGGTTTTAAACAATACGAATTTGTTACATACTTCTTTGATTTATTCTTGCCAGATTTACAAATTTCTGAAATAAAAAGGGATAATTTTTAGATTTTCATAACAAATCGCCTAGAAATAAGTCTACGCTACTCCCAGTTTAAATTTAAATAAATCTTCCCAAAAGGAGCCCGTAAGCAATGCGCCACTATAATCATCCAATGCGCCAAGGGTTTGGCCACCCCCGAATAATAATATTATATATATATATAAATATATTATAATATATATATATAATATATATATATATTAATTATTATATATATATATTATATATATATATAACTATATATTATACTAATAATTATATAATATATATATATATATATACTAATATACTATATATATAATATATATTATATTATATAATAATATATATATATAAGTCAGAAATGCGATAGAAATTTTAAGGCGAGCATCAGTGATGCGGTGATTCGAGACCGCGTATAAACCTTAGCTCCATATATATATTACTAATACTATAGCGGCCACGTAATTACATAACCAGCCTTTTCCTTCCTTTCGTTCAAGTGTGTCCTTCAGGAATCCTCCATTAACAGGTAGAAATTCAAATTGATTAGAACGAAAGATCCTTGAGAAATTTTTTTTCACGTACAGGAAGCCTTGAACGTTCGCAAATAACTTGCGCGAGAATCTCTCCATTGTCAAAGGTTAGCTCTGAACCAAAACCTTGAACCTGCACTTAGATTATGTTTGTCGAGCGGCACCATCTTGTAATTTTTTATTGCACAAATTTTATTTAATTATTTGATTTAATTATATATCATTTGGCTGGCATTTATTATGTAAAATTGTTTTGTCAAATTAATATATACTTTCGGTGTAAGAAATAATAACCCAAAAAAACCACATAAATTAGGCTCACAACAAGAGAAATAGGCAGCGGCAACTTCGACCGGGACGCGTAACTTTAGTGTTAAAGGAGAACGACAGATGATATTTTTATTAATTTATCATAACAGTTTTTAAAATTTGTTCAGCCTACGGCTATGCCAACCAAAGCAACTGGAACTAATAAGTGTGAAGCAACACATCTTCAATTCTCATAGTATTTTTATCAAACGCGTTTAGATTATTTCATTACAAATTTGTTTTCGTTTTATTACAACAACGTGAGAAATGCCTTTTAATATATAAATATCACCTTTTAACTTACACTCATACACTCTTATTTTATTGTATTGGAAACTATATCATCCATGGATTTTAATGATGACCCGTTTTTTCCTTGAAAACCTGTCTTCGATTAAGCTAGCTCAACGATTAAATGGAAAGCGGGTTGGTTTTATAAAAGCAAAATTTTTTTTAAGAATTCTTATAGCAGTGGAGGAATGCTTATCTGAGGCTACCTTTACGAAAAGTCAAGACAACAGTCCAAAGTTTGAAGTTTATAAATAAACGCGGCCTTAGTAGATTGTAATGCTCTTTGTTGTTGGATATTGGTGGACTTAAGCGACCACCGCTCACGGAGCAAGACACACACCATACACACACATAAGGAATGACAGACAGCCTCGACCCCAACTCTGGCCAGTAATTCGTTGACAACTTAATATATATATATCTTATATAGTATTATCTTAAATGGAGTTATTTATTTTTTTTGTTTTTAAATTATTTACTACAATAAATATATATATATATACTATATATATTATATATAATATATATATCATATATACTATATATTATATTATATATATATATATTATATATAATATATAATATAATAAATATATATTATATCTATATATAATACAGAAGATGGGCAGTACCGCGGTACATGTACCGGGTACATGTATCGGGCCGATACTTTTTATGTACCCAGAGCACCGGCTATCGCCCAACACTGTTGACCTTGAAAAACAGTACCCGACCTGTTAACGGGTATGCGCACCAATCAATTTTTTGCTGTTATGTACCGGGTACCGAAAAACATCGGGTACTTTTATTCGGTACATTTTCGGTGTATCATGGCCATGCTTTGTTATAGGAATGTTTTTAAAAAAAAATAAGTTTTTTTTTTTTTTAATAGATAGTTATGAAATAACTGTACTTATTTATTTATTCTGTGGGTAAAACTTTGTTTTTTAACATTATTAATGAAAATAACTAGCCTCCAAATATCATATTTTATAACTATGCGACGAAAATTCTGATCAATATATAAGACACAGCTGATTTACACTGAATTTTATCATGAAACTTATAAGAAATGTTGTAAATGTACCGTAGTGTACTGTCTAGAAAATAAATTTTAGAAAATGAGCACTTGAAAAAAGTTTTACTGCAAATTTCATACTTTCGATGACTAAATACTGCCAGATTGCTTCAATTTTGTGAAACCAAAAAAATATGCGTATATTTTCTTTATATACGAAAGAACAAAAAAAAAATTTTTGTTAATAATATTTCCAGCACTCACGGATTGGTGGACCACGGAGGAAAGCTCCCTATAAACTATGCATTCATTTACAGCGTTCCATGTGCCATGTATGAGTATAATCTAAAAGTTGCTATAAAATTCAAATAAGTGCTCTAGAACATTTTTAATTTTTTACTTATTTTTTTAAATCAAAAATGACACCATTCTTTACCATAAGAACACAATACAGGTACTTCTCTCTATTACATATATATACACAAAAAAAAAAAGAATATATGTATTATTACGAAAATTATATTAATTTAAAAAATTTTAAGTCCTAAAATAAATCTATAGTATAAGTATATATATATAATACTTATAGTATTATAATTATTATTATACTATATATAGACGTATAGTATGCTTGATATATATACTACCTCTAGATACTATATATTGTATATATAATTAATATTGTGTGTGTGTGTGCGTGCGTGTGGGTGTGTTGTGTGGTCTCAGCTAATGATGCAAACAACAGAATTGATTTCCGTAATTAGATGTCAATTATTTAGAAAACTTGTAGAATAAACGAGGGTCTCTGATATGCCAATTCAATGAACTAATAAACTTTTCAAGAAAACCGTGTGACATGGTTACCGATAATTTATAAATGGCGAATTTTATGGCAAAAAATTATTTAGGGTTCATAGAGACGGTCATCTCGATCCAAATGGTAGTTACCTCTCAAATCACGCGGAAAAATACGTGCTTCTGCCGTAATAGTTTACCAACAAAATTGTATAGATTTAATAGGTTTAGAAACATCGTGAATGAGGGCCGAACCCCCATAATCCAGGGTACGTTTATATTAGTCCTATTAATAGTAGTTACGCAGACCAGATATGATTAAGTATATAACAGTAAATGATTTAACTCCGAATAACACATCCGTATTATTTACAGTCCATACATAAGTATTATATTTAGGTAATAGTATGAATAGCTTTCCTGTAGTACCTTCTGATTTATGTTGTACATTCTTCATCGTATATGCGGTGCGCGAAATGTCTGCTCTTATTAAATGTATGTATTCTGAGAATTTTGCCCTTTTTTTTTAATTTTTTTTTTTTTTTTCTTTATTTATGTATGTTGATTTTTTGTTTTTTTGATTCCTGCTATACGCAAAGTTCAGCCACGCTGATACCACCTTTAAATTTGTGCATCGTTGCCAATTATATTCCTCTGAGTCGACTATGGGACAAGCGTGAGTGATTCGACTTAAGAGGTTAATTAACTGATGCTATCGGTGTTGTATACCCACCGTAGACACGATTCTGTCAGGTAGCCCCACCAGGTAACTACTCCAGATCTGAGTAAGTCCGGTGATCGTAGGAGCCACGGAATAGGACCCATGTTCCTATCCACCTACCGGGGTGTGTTACGTTTAGATAATGTTGCACAGCCCTTGCTGTATGTGCTGGGCATCCTTCATGCTGGTAGTACAAATTTTTGACGTGTCTGTAATGGTACGTCACGAGGAAGGTCTGACAAAGTAGTGTCCAGAACTTCTTGATTTCATTCGCTATCTAGGTTTCTATGGTAAATGTCAGGCCCGATCAGTATATTATCTAGCAAGTTCACAACCACAACATTTCATGGAGTAAAACTACCTGGTGTCAACGTGCATGTAAGTGTATATGCATGGTGTTTTCCGTCGGTTCCAGTTACCGAATTAATTCCACCCATTTAATCCGTGCCAATTTTGGGTAAACCTGGCCTCATCCGTCCACAAAATACGGAGCTGCCCGTCAAGTTGATTTGTCAAACATGGAACACATTTGGACTACGAACTACAACCAACGTCCGGGATCGCTGGGATGCAGACCGTGCACAATTTGTGCTCTGTAAATGAAAAATGTTGTACATATGTAAAATGCACCGTACCGTTCCTGTCTTCCGTAAGTAGGTTGTTGGGTGTTCCGTGGAATACAAAATCAGAAAGTACAAAACTCGTATGTCAAGGGTACGTGTGGAGGTTGACTTGGGTGGAGAGATAAGCTGAGTTGGAGTACGAACCTAATATTCTTGGATAAAACCTGTGTAACCAATCTGTATCATCTATAGTTGAAATACGATTCCAACTATCTGGATTAATACTCCGTCCTATACACCTCCGATAGCTCTGTGAAGCATCTTGCCTTCAAGAAATAAACGCCCTCAACCATATCCGTCAGTTCCTGAGTTGTATACATATTATTATTATTAGGCATAGTGTTATCGGATGTTAAAATAAAATAGCAATGACATAAGACCACGACGGATTATCACATTCCGTAAGTGCTCCGCTGACCTGTTTTGTACGCTTGAATACTAGGAATACCAATGAGGCTCCCAACCAGATAGTGTAGTCATATTAACTTCGAAATTTATAATTTAGTTGGTTATAAAAGAAAGCAAAATGTTAATATTAAATATCTGAAACAAATAAATGTGATATGCCCTTCATGGAAGATTTATATGGGGTTTCTACCCCAATTCAGCCTTTTCTGAACGTATTACAACTAACTATTGGTAGTAACTATTCCCAGCTGACACATATGCATGCAAATATTCTTCCAACGAGGATTGCAGGAAACAACCGTTTTGAGGTCTGGATGACACGTACTCAATAAAAACCGTACATAATTTCTGCCATTAGAATGCAATTTCAGCATTACGAAACGACACGGTTTTATGAAAATTCGGAGGTTCATGAGAAAATTCGCACACTATTTATACGCGGTAACCTTATAATGATTTAGCAATAAATAACTCTCCGATTTAATTAAAACACCTTCTTTTATCTCCAACAAATTTAATAATAATAATTGCCATCATTACGGAAATATTCCCTTGTTGCATATTATATAGTATATAATATATAAATATATATAAATATATATAAATTATATATATATATAAATATATATATATAATATATTATATATAATAATATATATATATATATATATAATATATATATATACTATATATAATATATTTAATATATATATATATAATATAATATATATAAATATATATATAGTATAATTATATATATATAATATTATATATATATATATGTATATTATTATATAATATATATATATTATATAATATATATAATATTATATAATATATATATATATATACTATTACTATATATATTATATTATTATATATAATATATTATAATATATTTATATATATTATATATTTATATAGTATATATATAATATATTATATATATATATATATACATTAATATAAATTAATATACACGTTAATTAATAATAAATATACAACCATATGATATAGATATTCTGATATATACATAAAGAGATGGCACAGAAACAACATAAATCTATTTGCCTTATAGTAATAATATAACTATTTATTGAAATTCCATATTTATCAGTATTGTTTTTCCATATATATGAAAATGTATCGATATAGAGTACCGAGTACCGGTATCGCCCAAACGCTTTCACAAAGTACCGAGTAACCGGTATCGCCCAGGGCAATATTTTTACTCGAAGAAGTACCGAAATGCTACCGGTTATCGCCCAACAATTTAATCATGACCAGGGCCCCATCACTGTTATATATATATATATATATAATATAATATATATAATATATATATATATATAATATATATATATCACTATTATATATATAATATATTAGCGTCATCACTTCTCTCGCTACTTATTAAATATATTCATACCATTATTTTTAATAGTAGTATATTAGCGATTATTTCAGTGTAAAATAATAATAGTTATTTTTGTATAAGAGGTATAAACTCGAGGATAAGAGTGTAGCAATCAATGATAAAATTTAGTGCAGATTAAATATCGTTAATAAGAACGGGATCTAACCATGAACCAGGTCACGTCCGCACGTAGCATTCCATGACACCTCTACCGTCTGAAAAACGCCACGACCCAGCCTTCATAACCTCCTCATCCTTGGACAATACTGAAAACCCTATATAAGCCTCTACCAAGTGACCTCATAGTCCCACAGCCCGCTACCGACCATAAACTAACGATTCACGAAACAGTGAACCGGCCTTTTCTCATTACAAGCATACGCTCCAAATCTCTGACACCACTTCGAGCAGGCACCCAAACTAGACTAGCATTTGATAACTTATAATATAGGTAGATACAGGGAGACGTAATAATATGTACGGTAGTATGTAATACAACGGTACTATAGAGGATAACCCAGCAGCGATAATAGGAGAGGCTAAACACGAGAGCACGTCAATATGACAGTATATTCACATGCAAGCGGGGTCTACAAGTACGCATACTCACAATTACCTACCAGCATGCACTAAAGGTAAACGTATGAGTAGAGGTGAGAAAATAACCGAAAATACCTGAACAGAAGAAAGAGACCATACTATATGTATATTATTATATACCTAAAAATAGGGCTAAGTGAAGCGATACAGGGTCATTATGACACTAAGTTACCCTAGAATAGATAATATATATATAATAGGCCCTAACGATAACGGCAAACTGAGAACCCGCCAGTAGACTCATATATTGTATGTCAACATGTATAATATTAAATATGTAATATATATAACATACATAGAATTTGACCCCTATACTTATATACTAGTATATCGACTCGTTTTTACGTCTACTTCGACTTCAGTGCAACGTCTAAACATATTATTAGCCCAATATAAGTATAACGTAATTACAATTAAGGACACTACGTATAGTACATATCACCAACTCAACCAGGAAGCTAATAACCTAATATCTATAATATGACCACTTCCTACCCCTAGAACCACATGGATAACTCATATACTATACCGGATTAGGTAACGAGCATATAGTACTTGATAATATATAATAATATATATAAGTATATATAATATATATATTGTTAATTATATATATAATATATATAATTAATATATATATATATATATTAATTATATATATATAAAGTATATTTTATATTATAATATATAATAATATATATATAATATATATATAATTATTATATAATATATATATATATATATATATATAAATATAATATATATAATATATAGTATAATATATAGTGTTTTAATTAAATATATATATATATATAATATATTAATTATATTAATATTATTATATATATATAAATTAATTTAATATATATATATATATATTATAATATAATATATATATAATATATATATTAAATATATTAATTATATAATATTAAATATATATATATATATATATTTATATAATATATATATTTAAATTATAATTAAATTATTAATATAATTATAATATAATTTAATAATAAATAATATATATATGATATATATTAATATATAATATTTATATATTTATATATATATTATATATATAATATATATTATATAATAGTAATATATTATAATTATAATAGATATATATAATATATTATATATATATATATTATTAATATATAATATATATATTATATATATATGATAATGCTTACAGAATAGATAGTTTATAGAATAATAAAAGCTTTATAATACGTTAATTAATATATTATAATTGTTTTCGGACGCCGACGTGAGAGCATTTTTGATGTGTTGTTTATCAAAGAAGATCGATACAATTCTCCTCAAGAATTATTTATGTGAGATCATTAGAAAGCGGTAAGAGAATATATAGGAATATATTCTTATAAAAAAAATATACAAATGTGATGTATATATGACAATTTTACTTATATGTTATTAAATGTAATAAATTACTTTCGATTCTAATAGATGTAATAATCATAAAATTGCAATAGATACACTATGAAATAGTACACTTCAACAATTCAAAATTAAAACAACATATAAAAATAAAATTACATCAAGTACATAAATGAGTATCGATCAAGACTTATTCAAAAGAGTTCCGTAAAATTGAGGAATATATTTAATCTCTTTAATTGTAAATCGATCACTTATGAGAATATACTATATACATCAACAATTGAGAGGAAAAAGTAATAATAACGAATAATATGTACAGAGTCAACGTTAGTAAGAATTCTCTAAGAGAATCTGATTCAGTAAATTGAGAGATATCTCTAATATGCCGTGCTATGCAGCAGTGTATGCTACTGGTGACCTATGTACTCCTTGAGCATAGACGTCGCTCAAAACAATTCTATGTATAATGAAACCAAGACAGTCATTATAAATACATCACAAAGGCGTTTAACTCGACACCTTTGCTCAAGTAAGTTTGAAAGATATGATTTTTTCCTTGTAACAGGACGTCTACAATAAATTCCAAAGTCTAAACTGAGCACAGAGGTATTTACAATATTATATAGATAATAATTTTAGTTGAATAGTTGACATATTAATATATCATAGTAAACTTAGTTAATATAAGTTTCTAAATATATAATGAATAAATTATTTCAATATATAAAATATATTATCATATCAATATACTGATTATATATTTCTTCGAGCTCTCGGTTTTTTTGTCATCATTACAAACTAGTGTCATGACGTCGAATTGTTTTCGTAATTGTTGTATGTTGAAAAGTTATTCTTTTTCTTGAACTGAGCAAATTGAATATTATATATATTTATTAATATTCCATAAATTATTATATTTATATTATATACTCATTTGTTATATATTTAACCTTCTGTAATTGTTTCAATATTATATTATATTTAATATTTTCACCCCTCTATCTCTCTCTCTCTATATCTCTCTCTCTATCTTCATTTGAAAAAAAGGACTCTCGATCTCCTCTCTCTATGCTCTATATATATATCTCTCTCTTACACTACTCTCCTCTCTCTCTCTCTCTCCTATCTCTTACTCCACTTATATACCTCTCTATCTACTCGTACTACTACCTCTACCATCACCCTTATTCTCTCTTCATGTCTTATACCAACCTCCCTATCTCTACCTCCTCTCACGTATACCTTCATTCACCCCTATTCTACTTCTCTTCTATTCTTACTCTCTCTCTATCAACCCTTCTCTTCTACTATCTTCTCTCTCTCTCTCTCTTCTCTCTCCTCTCCTCTCTCTATCTCTCTTTCTCATTCTCTCTCTCTCTTCTCTCATCTCTCTCTCCTCTCTCTCTACTCTCTCTCTCTCTACTTACTTCACATTACTCTACTCTTACTCTCTCTCTCTCATTATTTCTCTCTCTCTATACTTCTCTCTCTCTCTCTCTCTACCTTACTATTCTCTCTCTCTCTACTCTATCTCCTTCTACTATCTCTACTCTCTCCTCTCTAAGGATACCTCACTTCTCTCTCTGTCCTTAATTATTTGAAGTAACGAAGGAAACCGAGCATATATACCCTTATAAACCAGGCCTTTATTATATTTAATGATTTTCAACAACATGATGATGATATATAAAGTAATAGTTACATACCAGGTTCAGCAATTCGAATAAAAAGAGCCCCCGATCTGATGTATATCGGACATACCCTAGAGGGGGTTCATTAAAAAAAAGATAAAATAAATTACACAGCACGTATCTGATGTTGGAGTTGGAGTCAGATCGACTCCTACATGGAGATGGATGAGCGGTGAATAGGGTGACGGCATTGAGTACTGCGGTGCTTGAATCAAAACTTGCATTCGACTTGTCTATTTTATGTCATTCAGATACATTCAGAGTTCGTATACATATAATCCGATATTATAATTTATACAGAAACATTTTTATTTTATTTACAGAAAACCTGATTCCTTATTAAAGTTTTTGAAAAACATTTTGTTTTTGAAAGATATTTTATGCTTTTGAAAACCCTTTTTTATTTTTTTACTAAAGAGTGTTAAATTTTTTAATAAAAACATGTTTTTTATTGACCCTAAAGCAGTAAAGTAGCAGCGCACACAGCCCCTCAGACTCCCTTCCACCAGGCTATGCGCTACTGTTTTACTGCTTCACGTCCTATTAGAACACTCATTTTGCGAAAATAATACATAATAATAATAATAATAATACATACATAATAATAATAATAATAATAATAATAATAATAATAATAATAATATATCTTACATCCGCTCCCAGGAATGCTCACGAGCCTGTCAGCACGGCCAACCTCTTCTTCCATTCATCTCTATCTTTCAAGACCAGTTCTTCGAGCAGCTGAATCATAGATGGCATTTGATGTCTTCTCAGCGAATGTTTTAAGGAATCCTTCCATCTCTTCCGTGATCTTCCCTTTGGTCTGCCTCCCTCCGGTCTCCAGTCCCACCTCCTCCTGGCCACCCTGCCCCGCTCCATCCTCTCCAAATGTCCCCAGCACCTTAGTCTTGCTACATCTACTTTGTCAATAATAGGTATTGCTCCTATACCTTCTCTAATTCTTTTGTTTCTCGCTCTATCCCTCCTGGTCTTCCGGCCATCGCTCTTAATACATTCATTCAGCAGTTTGCACTCTGCTCTCCTCTCTTGTTGCCATACTCCATGTTTCGGCCTTTTACAGAAGAACTGATGTCAAAATGCTCTCGAAAATTATCCTTTTCACCTCCCCTCCAATCTCATTATCACTGGCGATAGGATACAAAGCTCTAACTGTTCTCCCGTTCTTATGAACACTGCTCGCAATTTCCAAGGCATTTCCTCCCTCTCTACCAAACATTCCCCCCAGATACTTGTATTTCTCTACGTTTTTAATCACCACACTATTCACCTCCACCACCAACTCCTCTTCCTCCTCTCTACTTACTATCATAATTTCTGTTTTATCCACGTTCATGCACAGGCCCGCTTCTCTCAGTTTGTTATCAAAAGCCAGCAACAATAATATATATATATATATATATATATATATATATCAATACATATATATATATATATATATATATATATATATATATATATATATATATATATATATATATATATATATATATATATATATATATATATATATATATATATATATATATATATATATATATATATATATATATAAATATATATATAAATGTATATGGTAGATAGATTTGTTTATATATATATATATATATATATATATATATATATACTTCTCTCACTTATGTATATAAAAATATAAATATAAAAATATATATATATATATATATATATATATATATATATATATATATCAGTACACTACAAATGAAGGAGTCGATGCCAGAGATGGAATCGACCGACTCCGGAGTGGAGTTAGATTGGAGATGGAAAAAGTAGTAGTAGTAGTAGTAGTAGTAGTAGTAGTAGTAGTAGTAGTAGTAGTAGTAGTAGAGGTAGTAGTAGTAGTAGTAGTAGAAACTCCTTTTGATTTTACTATTAATAAATATATTTTATATACATTTATATTTCATATTACTCGTTTTATAAACTTTGAACATAGACTTAACAAAATATATTTTAAAATGTAACATTTATGAGATGTAGCGTTATTCCGTTTTCTACACTTTTAATTTTTTTCTTTTCA
>JABUQX010071319.1:0-7500 GCA_015478945.1 Trachelipus rathkii | reverse complement strand
GTTCTATTACATTAGCTGCGTAGTGCATCTCTTACGGGCGTCTCTTTGGTATCTCTCCTTGCTGCTTCTTTTCACATTTTGCGTACTATTGGATGCGGGTTATGCAAAGAATTCTTACAGGTCTTCTCTCGTGCGTGCGTCCTTGTACTATGGCTACCATCTGCGTCGTCTTAAGAAACTGATATTGAGAAGAAATATGGATGAAAATGAGTAGAGGGTGCTATATACTCACTACCTATATTATTATGACGGAATTGATTTGTGTTTTGATGGTGGTACAGAAATCTAAGTAGATGATTTGATAAGGATTAGGTAGAGAGTATTTGCAATGAGGTGTGTAAAAGGATATAATGGAGGTTTGAAAGTAAACGTATAGATTAGAGAGTTATGGTATATTGTGAACTGTGAGTGAGGACAGTCTACTTAGTGAAGATTATGTTAGATGGTGAGAGCAGCTGAAACAAGTGTCTTAGAGAGTGAGTTTTAATTATTAGTATATTATATGTTTATGTAATAATGAGAACGGAATACGAGTATGTGATGCAGAAGTAAGTAGGAATAGATTGTAGAATGCATAAGATGGTCAGGGCAATTGAAAATTCTATTGTAGTGAATGTAAATGGAGACCTAAAGTCTTATATGCGCAAGGTCTTACATGATCACTAGTATTATAGCCGCACCCGTCGCTGTGAAAACTGAACATATACGATGCTTGCAGAACTTTCTCTATGAGGCATGCCGAAAGCTCAAGACGATAGATCTAAGGTATCAATGTTGTTACAGATAGACCTTTTGGAAACAGACCTTTAAATCGAATCAATCTTTAGAGAACACAGGTGACTAGATGTAAAAGAGGAGAACATCTGACTAAAAAACAAGAGATTAGATGTGCATACAACAAAATGATGGCTATAAGTAGCCGAATGTTGATAGATGGAGAGAAAGGGAGGAAGATGTGAAAGACGATAGATGGAGAAATGAGAAGTAGAGAAGGGTATAGTATTCTTAAATGAGGATTGCGGAAATGAGGAGGGAGAGGAGAGGGTAGAGATTGGGGGGGAGGATTTGATTATGTATAAAGGATGGAGGAAGGAGTCAGAGCACGGAGTTGTTGGTCAACTATTAGTGTGGAGGACACGAAATGAAATTGATCATATCAGTATATTTTGTACAAGACGAGATGGGTATAGTGGCGGAGGTGATGTTGAACGACGTAGAGTACTGGCGAATACGGAAGCTATAGATGTACACAAGACTGATTATGGTCAGAGAATGGAACGAAAACGTGTAAAAAGAAAGATAAGAGAAAAGTGAGTTGGCAAGAGGCGAGAAATAAAAGTGTCAATTAACTAGATTGACAAGTGTATGCACTCGAGCTCGATGCGCACACAATGAGTAAAGAGTAATTGTAGAGTTTATGAATGATGAAAGAGAGGTGGACGGGTGGAAGAAGGAAAATGAGATATTTGTATGATGGGAGACTTTAATGCGAAGAAAGTGGGGGAGTAGTAGGTAGTTGTGAGCAACAACCTTTGAGCCGGTCAATGATAGATAAGACCGCTTAAGCACTGAGAACGATGTTACCTGAAGGTGGAGGGTCGGCCTTCTGCGAGATTTGCCCGTCGAAAATGAGCAAAGTAATTTAGAGTGTGGGATTTACATGACTAACGACAGATGCATCAATCACGTGACATATTGCCGAAGCGAAGAGCACGTAGGTCTACTCTTCAGAGCTTTTTTGTCAACATAATCTTCTAACATGTTTACTTTTTTCGATGCTTAGTATGAGCGCACCACCAACCACATATAACACACTAGTTCTTGGGGATGATATTTACACACAGAAAGTGCACAAAGGCAAAGTAATTATTATACATTAATTCTAAGGGATAGGATAGAAATAGTGCACAATGTAATAGAGTAATTGCCTAGAGTTCTATGACTCTTAGATCACAGAGTGAGGGTATATTGTATTAGTTAGGCGATATAAGAATGAAGTAGAGGATAAGTTTACTTATAAGTGACTATGAGGGATATAAAAGGAGCGTGAATAAAAATGGATAAGTACTGAAAAAAGAGCAGTATAGTAGAAAAAGGCAAAGAATATGAATAGAACTAAAGATTTAATGTAAACATGGAACAGATGATATGAGAAGTAGAGATAGATAAGGAGAGAGTAAAATTATATCAGTAGAATATGTATTATATATATATATACCCGTGTTATATTATAAATGATGTGAAATACTATATATACTAAAAGAAACCTAGGAAGAAGATGGAATAGGAGTAATACGTCGATAAAGACATTAAAAGCACTGTAATAGGTGTGGAAATGAAGATGATTAGAGAGTGGTGAATGAAGAAGACAGTATAAAATGAGAGAGTTATTACTAAGAGACAGAAATACACGTGAGTACTCACTAAGAGTCTCAGTAATGTAGGCCATGAAAACACTGGAGCGTAGAGTATATAAGTGGGATATAAAGAAGAGCCAAAGAGGATGAGTACAGCTAAAATTTGTTAAGGAAGAGACTATGAAGGATGAACGTGAGGTAAATAAGAAAGGAAAAATATTCATTCCGTATTATAGCACAATAAAAAAGACTAATAATATCACTGTGAAATTTCGAATAAATGAGAAATAATAAATAATAGATAATGATAATTATATATATAAAAAAGATAATAATAATAAATAGTAAAATAATAGGAGAAGTGTTAATAAAACCGGAAGATATAAAATAAGAGTTGGGAATCAGAATAATATTAGAGTGAATCAAAACTTATAATCACATGAGTCTATGTGGAATATGTAATAGAATATATGGTCCACGCGTGAGAAATGGAGGAGAGGGAAGCAACTAAAGTAAAGCAGTTCTCATGGAGAAAAGTAAAGCAGGACTAAAACCTACTTTAGTAATAATTTTGACCAGGAAATGAGCCGTCACGGTATGCTTCTATAACACGAGATATAAATGTAGCAGTATTGAAGAGCTCCCCGTATTTTAATGCGATGAAAGAAGCACTAAAAATGTGAGCCATGTAAGAATTAATAAAAAGTAATATATAGAAAGAGAGTAGAAGTAATTTAAAAAAACAAAATAAAAACCTGATGAAAGAAATTATTTTCATTTCAATATTTTGTTGTAAAAAAATATAAATCCGATAGTCATATTTTTGTTAGAGAAAAGATAAGACACGAACGGTTTTTTTTGAATCGCTCGTCACACAGACGCGATGGGAAAATAACCAATCAATTATAGGAGGTAGAGCAGATAACAAAGTATGAGTGAGTAAATAGACCTACGTGAGTAAAGAAAATGTAAAAGGATACTTACTATTAGAAGATTACTGATATGAAGATAAGGAATCAAAATGTCCAACTATTAGATTTCTAGCTGATCGTATAAAAACTGAGTTCATTGAATAGATATATAAGTAAGGAGTGGAATGAAAGGGTGCCGTAGCTAACTAGCATATCATAATATGAGCCTTCCTGGAGCGGATGTTTAGAAGTAAGATGTAAGATGTAAGTGAGCAAGTAATATATATACTATATATATATATATATATATATATAATATATTATATAATATATATTGTTATATAATATATTAATATGATATATTAATATATATAATAAATTATAATATAAATATATATATATATATTATATATAATAATACTATATATGGAGAAAGAATTGCCTGTTTGCCATTTGACGTAACTCGTTTATAGCCCCAAAAATAAAAATAGAGCAGGGTAGATCTTTATGGACACACAGTGAAACTGGAAACTTTTATCTATTACAGGGAACATGATTATCGCGGTGAGATTGAGTATTAGGAACCTTGAGTTTTATAAGTCTATTACACGACTCCTTACAAGTTTAATGTTTTTTTATTTCTTTTTTCAAATCATAAAGGCTATAAATAGCCCAAGTTAAGACGCGCATAAGATATGGCAGGAGTTTACGGTTATATCTCTCACCTAGCTTAAATCCGGGATACACAGTTTATACTTATAGCTATTAGACATTCCCCCCTCCGCTAGGTCATAAGTAGGAGAGTATATTCCGGAATACTCACCCGCTCTTTTATAGGTATATTATAATATGGTTAGTCATGACGTATGTAGTATATTATATTACTCATTAAGTATTCCCCGTACTACCGACCACACTATCACTCCCTTATACCCTTACGGTCATAAGAGCTTCACGTAATCGTTACCCCCCTGCTCTTACCTATAGCCATGTCACCCGTCTCATACTATATACGTATAGCTTATACGATATAGCCCCCTATTATTTATTGCACGTATATATATATGATACATTACTATACTATATAAAATTAATTAAATAATATAATAATAATACTACTAATTAATATATATATTAATATATAATTATTTAATATATAAATAATATATATATATATTATATTAATATAATAATATATATATAATATATATATTAATATAAATAATTATAATAAATATATATATATATTAATATATAAATAATATATTATAATTATATTATAATATATATTAAGATTATATTATATATATAAACTTAATAATTAAACATATTAATAATATATAAAAAATATTATATATTATTTAATATATGATATAAGAAAGAATAGTAATAATTAATATAACTATTTTTTTGTATATATATATATAGGTATAACTATATTACTACGTAAATAGGTCCATCGACAAAACATATAAATGGCGGCGTCGAATAAAAAGATGTTTATTAGTATACTATATATATTATATCAACAATTATTAATTAGCAAACCTTAAAAGAAACCTTATAACTACGGAAACAAAATCTCTCTCTTAAATACTTAAAACTATTAAGATATACTCATATTTTAATATAGTATCATAACTTTATTATTTTTTACATATATTAATTAACAATATTATCATATATAGTAAAATACACGCAAAATTAAATATATTCATTATCAATATATTAAAATATAGAATTTCCAGAAAGACTCTAACTTACTTCAGTTCATGATTTTAATGAAAGAAGTATTTTCCTTCCGACGAGCTCACAATATATAAAAAGATAGCTAAAAGTAGGGATTTCAAAAATAATTTAAGCAAGACTATCAAAAACACATAAATATCATTTGTTTTTAAACTCACCAAACCATTTCGTAAATTCTAAACACATACGTTCTAGTATTTCGTGGTTCCATCACCTCGTACGTATCGACATCATCTCGATCAGGAACGAAGGTTTCTTATGAGATAACTGAAATACTGTTATGATGTTGAATTATTTGTCATTTGAATTTTGTAATGTAGCATACTTGATGTGTCTGGTCGCAGTTGTGGGCCCATTTGTCTTTTTTTCTTAAGCGATAAATATTTTTTATAATGGTTCTTTACTCACTTAGTTTATTCTTTATAACGTCTTTGTGATTTTCAATCTTCCTTCGATAGATGATTTTCTCTCTTGTTGCGAAATATTAAAGTTTTGCTCGTCTTCTTTATATACATAACCGAGAGACACTGATAAAGTGAGTTATATTTCCTACGTATTACCTCTAGTCTTGAGTAATGAGTTTCTTAATATAAGGTATTGTACGGAATTTATGTTAATGAATGAGTTTGTAATTTTGCCTTTTTATGTCCCAATATACTGGGATGAAGTAATGTTTATTTCTAGCACAATGTAGATCGCCCTAAATTGTCGTTGTGATAACACACTCTCCCGACGTTTTGCTAAAGTAAAACAAAATCATTCAGGCTTCAATCCTTAGTTTCATATTCATAGTCATAAACTATCATTACATACCTTACACTAAATCAATCAAGAAATTCTATACCAAAATATAAATTAAAAAACCATACAAAACATAAGAAATAAGAGAAAAAATAAAAACGCTAAGTCATTAGTTATAACATCTTTCGAACAAGTTCCCCAAAACCAGCAATCCTTAATCCACACTGCAGCGATCACTCACACTGAATTGTTTGACTTAACTCCATGTCCCACATATCCATCTAACGAAACAATTGTGTCTTTTCCGACCAGACACTCATTTTGATTGAAAATCTTTTTACAATTAATGTTCATTACAATGACATACTTGGGATTTGTCTATGAAATTTCTATCTTATAGAATTATTTCTTGAATTTGTATCTAAACTTTAGTAATTTTTGCCTATCAATAAATCTTCTTCCCTCTCAATTAATACAATAAACTTCAGATTACTAATCTACATTATTTCCATGAAACTCTCTCATCACGGACGTGGGTATAATTTGACAAAAACTTCCATATATATGACTAAACTTATTGACCTGTTATTTACATACGAGGTTTTCTTTTAATTACTTTAATAATTAAACCCAATGTATATTCAGAGTCCCCGAGTTTTTCTTTGAAAATACAAAAAGGAACATTATATCTTGACATATATTATATAATTAAAATAATTTATATTATATTAATTATAATATATATATATACATAATATATAAAATAAATAATCATTATTACAACTAATACTATACCTACTTTATCATACGTACGTATCAATAGCTTAGTAGTATTAAGTTATCTTCATATCATCTAAGTGTTAGGACGTTATTAGTAGTATGTGTATTATAGTGTGATAGTATAGTATTATACTGTGTGTGTATGTAGCAGTAAACTTTGAAGTTGCAAGTGAATGAGGATCGCTGTGTGTATAAGTTATCGATATTGGCAATACGCCTGATCGCGTAGAGGTGCAGCTTAGCTAGGAGAAACACGACGACATTATGCAGTTTTAGTTAGTCAATCACACATTTCTCTAATTTGCGCTAGTATTTGACACACACACGTTTCATGTACAGTTCTACACAACAGCTTCAATGAAAAAAACAATATATAAATTGTCACATTAACGAACTGTTAAAACCAAGTGCACACATAATAAGCGAAAACACAACTCCATTCTAGTATTAACAAACAAATCAATGTACAAGTATACTAATGCCTACACGCTATATATAATCTGATGCTCGGCATATGATACGTATTCCTAATTACATGTCCCTATAAATCACTACTAATTAATATAATAAATATATATATATATATAAACTACTATATATATTATATATATGATCCATTTACTATATATACCCAATATCACCATAAACTAGTATAATATCATATAATATAATAAATATATAATATATATATATAATTAATATTATTATATAATAGTATAATACCATTAATATATTAATATTAATATAATTATATTAATAATTAATTAATATATTATATATACTATAATAACTATATTAATATAAATATATTATAACTACTAAATTGCTCAGACCATAATTGACGAATACATTTATACTTATTACTTTCATCTTAAGAGCTCACGTATCACTTACTTAATTATATCACTGATTAACGTCCGGTAATGACGCTCTTCCTGTGCTGGTACAGTGTTTCATCCGCA
>JABUQX010071318.1:10000-20832 GCA_015478945.1 Trachelipus rathkii | reverse complement strand
TTCTAAGTAATAGAGCTAAAAATTCAACAATCTTTTAAATTAAAAGTCCTATTAAAACAATCAGAAAAAGAAAAAATTAATTTAGTAAAAAAGTAAAATATTTAACAGAAAAGAAAACAACAATAATAAATTCAAATTCAGTATAGTAACAAAACAATTATGAAATTTTAATAAGAAAACACACAACAAAAAACAACATAATAAAGAATTTGATAAGTTAGATTAAATACAACAAACTATGATTTGATTATCACAATAAACAATTATAAATCGCCATCATTAGATCACAGAAGACGGATAATAAGAAGAGCGAGCATAAATAATAAGAGGGCGTCTTAGATTTACAAAACCTTTACTGATATTACTGCTATTAAAGATAACTGTATAAAAATCGGCAAATCTTTTATTTACATTAAAAATATGTAAAAAGAAAACATTTTTAACATACAAAACACTTCTATGCATTAACACAAAATAAACAAAAGAAATACATATAATGAAGAAGATACTTAATAAAAAGAAAAACATGATAGCGTTAAATGAATAACCCAAAACAAAAATAAAATAAAAGTTTTTGGTGTATGTTATAACCCCAAGAATATAACTTGAATCGAACTAGAATCAATAGCATCAATAATCAATAGCACAAGCTTAAGTTATTAGAGAGTCATGCAACGAGCAGTCTTCAATTTACTGATGTACCTGATTTAGTGCTTATAAGATGTAAATATGCAACTTTTTTTAAAGTTATAAACATAAAAAGAATTTAATTTTTATTACACTACAAACAAAAACAATCAGGCAAATGGCAATAAAAGAATAGGAGTTAGCCTAAATAGTAAAAATACAAATCCTTATCAGTCGTAGCAAAAACAAAAAACAAACATGATAAGAGATTTTGTAATTATAACAAAAAATATAAAACATTAGAATCTAAATAATTTAAGAAGACGCGACATTTCAACAAATAGATCAATAGATCAAAATAGATACAGAAGGTATGAGGTAATTTCAAGTAGTAAATATGATCTAACTGAAATTATTATGCTTTTAAGTTATGTAAAAAAAATGACTAAATTATTTATTAGAGTTAGAAAACATCTCAAAAACGAACCTCACCACAACATTTTAGATAAAAAAACAATAATAATATAACGAATCACATAGCAACAGAATAAATTAAAAAATTTTTATAGTATAAAAACATAATGTTAAAGAAAACAAATACCAAATCAATAAATAAAAAACATTTTCATTAACGATGATAAAAATAAGTAGAAATATAAAATCAATAACTTAGAATTCAACCACTCATATTAGTATCACAGATAGGGATTGATGAGGGTCATGATGCGCTTCATTTCACAAATGAATCATTACTCGAATTACGCATTAAAGGTATGTAATAAATATGCTTGACAAATATTATTAAATTAACGTCTAAACATAAAAAAGAAAATAAATTTTATAGTAAAAAAAACAAACTATTTACTTTTGATAAAGAACATAACAACAAAAATAAAATAAATTCACCACACCACATATGAGTTAAAAAACAATCAAGTCTTAAAGAATACAAAAAAACAAAGTACCACTATCAAATAACGTTTAGTAGTATGGTTATACGAAGTAATAAACCTGTTATATACAATAGATCAAATAGACTCAATCAAGACAGATCAATATAACCTACCAAACAAGCGCGTAACAGACAGTACTGGAGGCAAGTTTATATTACGACTTTACTAACGTTAACGCTTTAGTAATGTAAAATAGCAAAAAAAATTTATTTCTTAACATTTCTAATAAACCAATAAACAAAGCAAAGTAAATATTTTAGTAAAAAACAAAATAAATAACAAAACACATATAAAAAAACAAACAAATTAAATAAAACATAATATATAAGTATACACCATATCCAATTCAACGAATATAAAGAATCAAACCAACAAAAACAAAACAAATAAAAACACAAAATCATATCGTTTGTCTTCATGAATACTACACAAAATATGAACTATGAATCCACCCTAAGATCAATCATGACTAAAAAAATCAAATAGATCACAACAGGATCAGAGCGTAAACTGAATGCAGAAAAATGCACCAAATCTTACAATGACATTTAATGCTTCTAATCATCGCACGTAACTGCAATTTGCTTTATAAGGCAACTATAAACATAAAAGCAAAAAATTTTTCTTAAAATACAGTAAAAAAACAAAAATAATTCAAAAAAACCAAAAATATAAACAAAAATAAAATAAAATCTTATAATAAAGTAAGAACCATAACTCACTGAAAAATTGAGAACAGAAACACAACACAAACATCATATAGTCAAACAACCAGTTACTTTATGTACACCTGACTCATTATAAACACAAAATATGAAGATTATATAAGACCAATAATCACATAGAACAAAAATCCACAAGAAACAACAAGAGAACACATATCGAAGAAGGTATATTAAGCACGACACAGTTTTGATAACATTGTATTTACTTGATTACTGGCTTAATAAACACCCGCTAAACCGCAATAATCACAATCATGGACGAAGAACCTACTCTATAAGTTAAAATTAACATAAAAACAAGTACAATAAAAATTTACATTCTCCAAAATTAAAATCAAAAATCTTAAAACAATCAAATAACACCACATACAACTAAAAAAAACAAGTTACACAACAACAATATACTAGAAAACACACATAAATCGTATTAAAAACACAAACACCACACTATTATAGTACAAAAGCTTCTATAATATATATCTTTATTTATACCCAAATATAATATAGACCTCAGAATCAATTATGATAAAATCAACACATAAACTAGCAACACCGACACATCGCTAACTCATAGATCCACGATAAAGCTAACATTATCAAAGCATATGCGAGGAGCAACGCCCCAATCTCGCACCCGCATATATTATCTAACTACACTATTACACTATGAAGCTATGACTAGAAAACGCATTGCAAAACTTAATTTAAGTTAGATACAATCACACATAAACATAAAAAAGAATAAATTAATATTGAGAAAAAAAAATATTAAAAACAACACAACTTAAACAAAATAAATAACACAATCCTAATATATCAGTAAAAAAACCATAAATGATCTGTTTTAAAAGAAAAAAAACACACAACAATAAACATAAAATTTTATGCTGTTAGTTATACAAAATACATGATCCAAAATTGAAACCACAGTTACAACATATATAAGATTAATAAACCGCCAAAAATAGCCACACACAACACAACACATTTAGATCCACTAAAGAGGCAAAATATCAACCAGACAATACAACACACCCACAACCAACCCAGAGGCACTGCAGGCCAGTATTACAATTCTAACTCAAGACTTCTAACGAAACTTATCTCAACTTAACTATGTAAAAATGACATACGTTGACTTAAGTCATATAACATCCCAAAAAGAGAAATTTTAAAAACAACAGAAAAATCACAAATATTTAACAAAAGTAAATATAATAACAGAAAATTTAAATCTAAAAGCGAAAAAACAACTAACTCAAACAAACAAAAGAATACAATTGTAAAAAGAAACACTCCAACACAGCAATAAAGTCTATAGAAAAAACACTAACAATCACACAAATCTCAAAAATCAAAACACAAAATTATAACACAGAGAAAACCATACAAAAAATAAACAAATCAGCACAAAAATGAAATACAAAATTAAAAACGCTTAAACACTTGACACATGGGTAAATTGAAATATTCCTACAAACACAACCAAAAAAACAAAACCAAAATAAAAAAAACAATAAAACCAACGAAAATTAAATTAGAACTTTTAAATTACGATTTTACAAATCAAGAAAGCAAACAAAAACACACAAAGAGTATCATGCACACCACCTAGATATAGTGAACAATTAAAAAACATATCCATGTACGGCTATTATATTGATAACAACATTACTTATAATCCAATACTAAAACAAACTCTAACTTACATATAATAATACACTCACTTATATATCAATACAATTATATATATATATAAAAAATTACATACAAAAAATATACATATACCTAAGAATATTAATAAATAACCACCATACTATACTCAAACTATAGATGATATACAAATACAACAAATAAAATAACTTACTTTCTAATTCTCAAATCTTAATATACCTATATATAACATGACCACATATATATATACCATATAAATAAGAATATATTTAAACAAATGCCTAGTCAGCTGTGTACATTTTGTGTTAGCAAGTATGATCGATCACAACTTGATACCATTTACGACTAATTGATTCAGTTAAAAGCAACGCAGAAGTAACATTTAATTAAAAAAGCAATAATATATATCCACATAAACAAATTATGAGTGCTAGTAATTATAACTATAAATAACAATTAAACAACAAATAAATCCCGCATAATGCACAAAACACACTACTCATTAAATATCACACAAGTACTCAAATACTACAAACTAGAAACCAATGTATACATATATAATACATAGTGATAGCACATTTCATTAAAGGTTAATTACAAAAGCGCTCATAAAATACTAATAAATACAACTAGTAAGTACAGTGAGGGGACACCCAAATGGCATACAGATCCCAACACCCAAACATCACTAATACTTACACTTTCTGCGTATATTGAATATCACGAACTTCGCAATATCAACAGGGACCATATAATATAAGCAATACACAACCACCTAACACCAAATATATAAATATATAACCTAACCATACCTAATATAACACTACTATATAACATATATATAATAATATATATATAATAAGAATAAGTATAATAATTGTACATATATATATATACTACATAACTCACCCATACATATCTAAAAAGATAAGACTATGGCACACTTGCTGCTAACAATAACATGTGTGATGAGTACAGTGTGTTGTTATGTTGGGTCGTATAATGAACAGCCCTAAATTTAATAATAATATATATAAGGTAACGTTATCATAATACAATATATATAATTATTATTACTGAATATAAATATATAATATATATATATATATAGTATATAATTATATATATTATCAGTATATATATATATTACATCTACTTTCCTCACAAAACCGGTTTAATATATATATATATTATATTTGTAATAAGAAATAATATTTATATAATACATAAAAAATAATATTAGTAATATATAAAATATTAATGTATTATAATATGAATAATTATAAATATATTAAGAGGATTTTGATGTGTGTGGCCCACATGTGTGTGTGTTTGTGTGGTGGTTGTGTTGTGTTACCTGGTCTTGATATGTGTTTATAGACGATAAACTTCCCCTTTAAGAAACAAGATATTATGCCATATACCCTTCACTTTTTACGGCTAATGTAATTTTCCCCTTGTTCATGTCAAAGGTCAAAACAATTATGAGACCCAGATGTCCTGTCTTGTAATTATAATTAAGGGGTAAAAACTATATAAAATATGCAGTGACACTCTATCATATAAAATTCATCGCCTTGACCTATAGGACAATCAGTTATAGAAAAAACGCTTGAAATCCGCGAAAAACTCAAGACAAGAGCTGGACTAGACAAACCTAGGGCTCATGCATCGGCTCAGCCCGTTCTCGCTTCAAGCATCCGAAATAATAAATGTCTCACACATAAAAAAAATAAACTTATAACTCAGAAGTCCTGAAACCAAAACAATACAATAATAACCAATCTAGCAAAAAACATTCCAGAAAAAATAATAAAAATTCCAGCATTCCAAGATTTTTCCAAAATAAAATCTACGAACTACTGAAATGCTGAAAAGTGCTGGTGGTGATAATATATACTACTCACGCCATTCTCCCTATCATGCGCCATATCTCTCGTCCTCCGCCCAAAACTCATCATTTCTCCTGCAAACCATTCTTTACTGACTATATCTACTTTTTCTTCGGTCATACCCAGCATGTCGTTCCCAAACACACCTCACCCACTATAATTACCGCTTGTCCATTCGCTATAAACACATTGTGAATCTTTAATGATCGTATACTTCTCATCTTCCAGACCAGAGCTCACTACTATATAAATAAATATCCAGTAAAAACATACCCTCATGCAAAGACTTCTAGCACCATCTCCACACTATTTGTATCATTATTACATTCACCATACTTATTTAGATTGCACCAGCACCCCTCCTTTGCCATCACAGACTTCCTGACTACCACTCTGCATCATCCGTTCCCTTTCTCATCCAACAAACCCTAAATATTTAAACTCTACACTGTTCCAGCTGCTCACCACCTAACATAACTTCACACTGAAGGCTATCGCTCACTCACAACCATAACCTTACTCTTATCTACGTACTTTCAAATCCCTCCTTTACACACCCTGTTAAAATCTCTCTACCAATCTCTCAAACTCTCTTCAATTCGCCACCAAAGAACCAAATCATCGCATATATTAGGTAGGACACGCTCCACTCATCTCCATTCTCCATCATTACTAACACCATTTCCTGCCACCCCCACCTCTAAGTCTTTATCTAACCCCTATTCCATATATAAATTGAACTAACCCAAGAACATAACCCACAAGCCCTGTCTCATCCCTATAAATACTAAACCAAATCACCTTGACACCATTATTCATTACACACGCGCTCACTATTCAGTACAATACCTTGTTCCATTCAGCATAGCCTACCACCAACACCAGTAGTCCACTCAACACCTGCCATAGAGTATCCCTATTAATCCCTATCATACGCCTGCTTGCAAATCCATAAAAGCGCTAAAACCAAAATGAGTGCGTGCCACACTCACTTATATATATATATATATGAGATATATATAATAATTTATAAATAGTAGACCCGGATAGTAATAATATATAATTATATAGATATATATAGATATATATATACGCTTAAGAGTTATAATATATATATATATATATATATAAGTTAATGTATTTAAATTGTATATATAATAATGTATATACTGCATATATAAATATATATAATATATATAATATATATATAATATATATAATAATTATATACTAGATATAATGATAAAATATAAAAATATATATACATATACTGAAGTATTATATATATATATTATATAATTCCTAATTATTCTACCTCCTCACTCAAGCAACAAGGGCCATCGCCCGTTGGTCGTCAGACACCACAGCAAAACACACCAGATTGAATCACTAATACAACGGATATAACTATATAAAAAGAATAATAGTATAACACACCTATACCATATAATAAAACATTTAACTACTACACTTACAAACTATAATTACTTACTAAGACACTACAATTAATATATATATAGGGACTTACTTGCTAAGTGTGACAATAATCTTTTCTAAGAGCAACGCACCCTAAACTAATAGCCGTGGTTAATTAGAAAACACTCCGAGCAATATTGAATATGAAATAGTATCTTATTTAACATAAGAAAAATACGCAATGAAAAAATATACAAAAGTAACAAAAGTACTTCTGTTGAGATACTCCTTGAATATGCGATATTGCACACACCAAGTCCAGCCTTTCCAGGCGCTTTTTTCGCAAACTGGCCCAGCCTCTATAACTCAATGCGCAAATTCCTAACGCGACAGAATAGTTGATACGAACATTCAAAGTCGCAGCCTGTTCCTATGACAGTTTACCTCACTTCGGAATTTGTGGGAAGAGATCTTCAGTAATTAATTCTTCTAGATTCTTGATTAATCTGATCGAACTTAATATCTGACCTGAGAGAGTATCTTCATATTAAAACGGTTAATCTCATATCATTTTCACAACTCATTTAAGACTCATATTGCTAAAAGATTAGCCTCGACGCAACATTTAGCAATCACAGAACACCAACAAAATAAATTAAATCTTATACAAAAGTCTATATAGAGTAAGCTACATTCACCCTCCCGCCCAGCTAACACAAGAAGCTAGAAAGACTCAATGTCTCATAGATAATTATACATAATAATATAAAAAGGGAAAATTTCTTTAAAATGAAAATAACATTATATTAGTGAAACACTGCACAAAGCCACTATTTCCGACGAACATAGTAAAAATGTCAATAGTAAAAAAAAAGTAAAACATACATACACTAAACATACTTTCAAATGAAAACCATATCAAATTTGCAAACAATGAAGTAGATACATACAAAAACACTGAAGGCAAAAATAGTAATAAAAGAAATTCGATAAAAATACAATAAATAACGCGAGATACAAATGCACAAATGGACGATTGTTAATTTAAGCAAATACCAAATATGAATCCTGTGTAGATTCATAAATCGACTAAAATAATAAATATACAGAAAATAAAAATAGTGCATTCAAACCAACAAAAGGTCATATTTGATTATATAACTGTTTATTAAACGTTAAATTTAAAATTAACTAAGAATGCATTAAAAAATCTCAAAAGTCCTCAATTACTACAATAAAATCATATTGTTATATGTAACAACAATACGATTTCTAATAGATGTAACTGAAGATTGCATTACCGAACAAGCAAAGTCCCATACATACTGAAAAACAGATCATATATAAGTGAAATCATCATTTATAAATGAACACAAGTAAAAACAAAGAAGCTCTACTACCAAAAGCCTGTCAGATCACCAAGAAACATGCGCTATTAAATGAACTGTATCCACACCGCAATTAATTTACACTTGAAATTTTAGGCCCTTCTATTTAAGATACAACAATCTTCGTTCAATTACACATAAAACGGAGCGGTACAAGAAACGCAATTAGTTATTCGAAAAGAAAAATTCAAATTATCGGTAGTGGAACTCCACAAAAAGATGAATATTCTTAAAGTCCATTGAGTATCCAAACTTAAAATGTACTTGAAAATAATCCACATACCGTTAAAGATTTCAAATTTTAGAGCATTAATTTCAACGAATAAGACAACAATTGCATTGCAAAAATTTAGGTCCCTTTAATTTTGACAAAGAATAAGAAATATCGCTCCCATACATACAACAAGGAGAGTCACAGTCACCTACCCATCAAACACTCAAACAATGTCTAGTATTCGAAACAGAATCAGACGTAGTGGAAACTCCATAAAAAACACTGAGTCTTGCTGCACTCATAAACCAAACTTGAATGATGAAAGCAATGCACTTACCAAAGTAAAAGTAAGTTATACTATGCACTGAACTAACTACTATTGGAGCATCCTCAGAATACGATAAGTAATGTAAAGGATTAAGACCATAATCCACAAACTAACCAATGAAAAAAGTTAGAAATCTACCACCCAAACGTAATCTTTGCTTAGAGTCATTTCCCGCAAGCTGTTGCAGTGACATGAATTGTTATTACCTAGTTTATTCATATTCTTCATTAATTGCTTTCCATAGAAGCGTTCCGTGATGAAGTTTGGGTTCTTCTCCTGGTTTTCACCAATTATATTAGGTAGACTTGCTGGATTGTGGCTTATTTAAGTGAGCAATCACACCTACATAAGCAGAGTTTGTGTCATCTTTATAAATCCAATTAAATGGAGTGTAATATTTTAACATAAATATCATAAGGCAGATGAATAATTATTAATAAGTAAGCAAAAGTACCCTTCTGTTGAGATTACTCTTTGTAGGCGAATTGAAAGTCGGCAAGTTGCAGCCTTTTCCAGTGCGTTTATCGAACTTGCCTCAGACTCTCGAAACTTTACGCGGCGAAAAATTTGTGATCAAATTTCAAGATTAATCCTTCGAATGTAAGTCCTATGGAGTTGGCAGAATTCTTGATGGAACGCACACGATCTTCAGTAATGTTTATCTTCTTGATTCTTGAAAATATAAATTGACGATCCTATACTTAAAACAATCAATCTGCAAACTATGGAAGAAAAAGATGATACTTTAAACTAGAAACGAAATGGTTATCCTATATCCATTTTCACTCTGACTATTGCTACCAATCATTATGCTCGCCACAGCAAAATACTTCAAAGTACACACATAAATTAAAAATTATTTACTAAAGTTGAAATGGAGTAATTTACTTTACAAATAACAGTAATATATAGATAAATTAGATCTTTGGTCAGTAAACAATTATTTAACTATTTATGCAAAAGAAGACCTAATTCCGTTCAATCCACCACATGATGTGTGCACACTACATTGTCTCCCCTCCAATTGAAGGCCCTAGCTCTGTAAAAGTCAACACAACCAAAAATACAATTTCACAATGCAAGGGCCTTTACGATTATAACTTTATTTAAAACAAAATTATCATAAGGATCCACGACTTTTCACGTGCATTCAAATTTTGATCGAAATTATGACAAATAAATATTACACTGAACGCTAAATGAAGAGGTAATAGAGAGAAACATTAATGAAAAAATAAATAATTTCAGAAAAAGAAGCAAACGTGCTCTAATAAAAACATAGACAACGAACAAATTCACGATAAACCTGAACACTCATTCAAATACATTCTATAAAAGGCACTTTATGTAAAAAAATGAGATCATCATTTAGAGAAGATAACCACAACCAGACCCTCACTATCGTTTGTTCTTAAAATGGTAGAAATGTATGTAAAAATAGTCTGGCAACTAACTATTTTGGTCTGATATTACAAGACAATGCCATGCCATCAGCATGTTCAACACACGACATGACAACCTCAAAATCAAATAAACTCAATAGTGCAAAGGACATTAAAATATCTGAGCCAAAGCGTGTATTAACTTGTAACAAGAAGAAGACAGTTAACACTAC
>JABUQX010071318.1:0-5000 GCA_015478945.1 Trachelipus rathkii | reverse complement strand
AGAAAGAACAGGACAGTTGATAAATCTTTTTGCCTTTGACTCGCGACCCTATCCAAAAGGCGGGTGAAACCTGAGCCCCCCAGATATGAGAGCAGTACTCAGACAAGGGCGGATGAGGCCCTTTATAACTGGAGTAGCTGTGAAGAGGAAAAAAGTCTCGCTGTCTCAACAGAACTCCCAGCTTTCTTTGAGACGCCTAAGCAACCGTTGTGATGTGAGGTTCCCAAAGACATTTTTTTGTTTATGTTAAGGCCAAAGGTGTTTATTTGTCAACAGGAGAGACGAAGAGAACCGTCGAAAGAGATCAGGGAAAGTTAGAAGGTGTTTAGAGAAGGGAGATTTTGTAGAAGTTGAGTTTTAAAGAATTGATTTTCACAAGGTTGAGACGACCCCACTCGAAAATTCTATCCAGATCAGCGAGAATAGAAACGGAAAAATGATTAAGACGGGAGGCAATTCTAGAATAAAAGAAGGAGCAGAATTGGAAAATGAGTTGAAGAATGAAGGGCGAGTCATCGGCCATATGAGTGAATAGGAGTTAGATGTGCAAAGGTGAGAAATCATTAATGAAAAGTAGGAAATAAAGTAAGAGATAAGAGAGAACCCTGAGGAACACCAATATTGACAGAAAAGGAAGAAAGAAAGTCCGCCCCATCAACAACAGCGATATTGAGCGATTTGAAAGAAACTAGACATAAGTAAGCAAAAGAGAAGGAGGAAACCCCCAAAGGAGGGGAGCTTGGTGAGCAGTGACGCGTGCCATACCGCGGTCAAATGCTTTGGATATGTCAAGCGCAACTACGTCCAGTCTCCCATAGTTCCTGAAGGGCGGAAAAACCTAAGTCAGTTCAGATAGGAAAGTAAATATCGCCAGTCAGACCCTCGAGCGCCGAAAGCCGTACTGGTGATCAGGTAAAAGAAGTGAATGAGATTCCAGATGATCTAAGAAGTGAGAGTTGAGAAGAGTTTCAAAGATCTTAAGATAGAATACAAGTAAGAGCTATAAAAGCGATAAGTTAGAAGGATCAGAGCGGCTTCCTTTTTCGGAATAGGGTTGGACATGTGCGTGCTTTCAACACTTAGGGAAAGTGTTTGAGACATAGAGATTAGAGAATATAGTTGAACGAAGGAAGGGGCCAGCACGGAGGCACACTCCCTCAAAACTCGGGAGGGAATGCCATCCGTGCCACCCCTTCCCTGACGTTCACAGATTTCAAGGAGCCAATGCACCGATGAAATGTATATCACAGTCAAGGCATAGGACACCTGAGAGGAGAAGGAGAGGGAGGAGGAAATGCCAGAATCGTCCAGGGTGAGTTAGAGGAAAATAGGAGGCCGAAGAGATTGGCCTTTCAAGTTTGGAGAATTAGCAGCAGAACTCAGAGCGAATAACCTGAAGAAAGGAAGATTTGAAAGCAGTTGATACACATGTATGCCCTGAGGTTAAAAACATTAGTTATGTAAGTACCACCAAGGAGGTTAGCGCACTTTCCGTTGATGAAAGCCCGCTTGGCTCGCCGAAGAGTATCCCTGCAACGTATGTCTAGCAGAATGAAAATTAGACAGAAGTGATTAGGAGAACGAAGAATTTTTTCCATCTCCCGATACCCACCTGTCTCTAGCCTGATGGCCAGAGAACAAGCACGATCGAACCTTGGATTTTGGGGTGAAAAGATTTAGTCAAAAAAGGAATGAACCTTCTCATTTCATCACTGGTTACATTGACCACCTTTTCGCAAAAGTCGCCAAAGCGTCACCAGAGACAAAGCAGTCATTCCAATTATAGTTAGCGGAGAAGCAACGCAAGGCCCCCCAATCAGCCCGATCAAAGTGCCAGAAAAACGCGTGGGGCAGGATGGATGGAGCTGGTGGAGAAAAAGTATTAAAATTATTAAGAGATATAAAGGGTTGTGTCAATTTACCCCGTGATAGAGCGAAATATATATTGGTGTATTTAAATGAGAGAAGGACTAGTGGTGAAACATAGGTCAAAGTGTGTTCAAGAATTTTGTTGGAGACGATCGGAATGTGTGTGGGTTCTTTAATTAGTTGCTCCAGATCGTTGAGAATCTTGAATGATTCGGCCTCCTCCCCACCTAAATCAATTAATTAGAGGACCCCACATTCAGTGTTTGTGGTACATTGAAATCCCCTATATAGAGGACCTCAGTATTTTGGATGAGAAGATATACAGTTCGTGAGAAGTAGTTAGAATATATCAAAAAAAGGCGTAAAAAAATCGGTCTGTTAGGAGAACAGTACAGAAAGCCAAGATAGTACGTTAGAAGGAAGAAAGATATCTAAACCATAGAACATCGATTAGGGGATTCGAAGATTCTCGAGACAATGTTATGGGAGTGTTTATGTTACATAGGCACATAATCCAACCATTTCAGACGGAAATTAATTAAAATAAGTTGTAGTTGGATACGGTAATGAGTTAGAGGATGAATTCTTAGCCCATGGCTGAGTCTCAGGACAAGAAGCAAAAGATTAGGGGTGTGAGGTTTAGAGAGGTGATATTTTCGACAGAGGCCAAAGTTTGAGGTTTAAGCCGCGATGTTGCTAAATGTCGATAGAAAGTCCGCGCCCGTGCAAATTGGCCATCCCTAACACGGCACAGACAGCCACAGCAAACAAAAACAACAGACCAGAAACAAAACGACAAAACACGAGGTCAAAAAAAAATAAAGGAAATCAGGATAAAATTTTTGTACCGCTAAACATAAATTTAAAATACATGGGAAATTATAAACCATATAAAACCGTATTACAATTTTTTAAAGATCTAGAGAGTTAAAAGCACACAAAATCTACACACTAAACTAAAACACATTAATATCTAACACACACACACACTACACACACGCAAGTCAACAAAATACTTAAACAAATGACTAAACAAAAGCTAAATTTAAAGGTACCCCAACGCAATGACAAACTGTCATTTAAAACCGTAAATTTCAAATTTAAAAAACCCTTAATATTAAAAAAAAGGGTAAATAAACCAAAAATCCTAATTCATATTCATTTAAATCTTAAAAAGAAAAAGCAAAAAAACAAAAATAAAAAAAATAAAACCCAAACTTAACTTAAAGTTTCAAGAAAGGGTAAAATTTTCGCAGCCAATCTTCATTTATTAAATTATATATTAAGAAATACGTTACGTAAAAAAAATATTAGGGAAGATAAACCTAAAAAACACGAATAATAAGTTAATTAAATAGGTGGGACAACTAAAATAAAATTTAAAACACACGATTAAAATAACACAGGGAAGACCAAACACACGAAACAACCTCACAGCACGAGCTTCAACATCAACATCAATATATATATATAATATATATATATATATATATATATATATATATATATTATTTATATTATATATATATATATATATATATATATATATATATATATATATATAAATATATATATTATATCAAAAAATATATATAATATATATAATATATACTATATATATATATATAATATATATATATATAACGTATATTATATATTATATATTATATATTATATATATTAATTATATATATATATATATAATATATATTTATATATATATATATATAAATATATATATTATATATACATATATATAATATATAGTAGTATAGAAAACGATGGTACCAACCCAACCCCACCCCCCCCCACCCCCTCATTTCCTTTTTTTAGAGATTTATATATATCAAAAACTTTAGAAATAAAATATATAAAAGTTTGCCATTATTTCAAATAGTAATTATACGTTTTCTATATCTAAAAAATTAAGAGTAAGTATCATAAACTATTCTAATTTTCAACCGAGGACTAGACTCTTGACGAAATTGCCTGCCTGAGGGAGGAAAAAAAGTCTTTCACGTTACCACTGCGCTATGAATGCAGGGGGGGGGGACGGGGGGGGAAGATGATGTAAAATGATTTAAATATATTTTAGAAATAGATTATTTATATTCGTAGAGGTGAACATTATTTTCTAATAAATTAGAAAATGAGAAGTTTTCCGTCTCTATTTTATATTTGTTATATATAATAGAGACAATATTGGGTTTTACAATAACTTTTTTAATATAAATTGATTTATTTATTTTTATTTTCCATCTTTATTTGAATCTTTATTTTTTAACTGAGACTGTGCTTAAGCTTCTTTCAATATTGCTGAGAGGTGAATTCAAGTCAAGTTTTCTTTCACAAATTTGTTTTAATTCTTCATCTTTTTCAATTATTTCTTCTTTTTTTTCATATTCTTGGTCATGAGAGAAAACGACAGGTTTACTTTTAATAAATGAGAATATATAATATTTATACAAATATAACTTCTGAGAAGCATATCTTGATTGCTTCGTATCCGAGTGGTTTGAGCGCTAAACTCCGCTTTCGGAGGTAGCGAGATCAAATCTTAGATAGGATCTTTTTTTCAAGAAAATTAAAAAATAGAACATTTTAAAAACTGTAGAACTTGATGAGTTTTGAGAAAGAATAATTTTTTTATTTCTCCTATAATAAATAAGGAAATAAAAATGAATAAAAATAAAAAGAAAGTCATCTTTTCACGAAATAATTATATTTGTGAGATGGATGAGTATGATAGAACAAACGATGAGCTAACTTCTATGATTTTAGATAAAGAACGATTTTCAAAAAGAATAAAAGATTTTGAAGAAAAATTAGCTCCTTTTTTAAAATCAAAGCTCAAATTGAGAAAGATGAAAATTTAATTTATAATAAAATTATAAAAATAATTATAGTAAAATTTAATAATAAAATATCTATAATAAAATGGCAAGATCTGAGAATGAGCAAAATCCAAAATTGATTTATAATAAAAAAAATCTATAATAAAATGGCAAGAACTGAGAATGAGCAAAATCCAAAATTGATTTTTAATAAAAAAATCTATAATAAAATGGCAAGATCTGAGAATGCGCAAAATCCAAAATTGACTTATAATAAAAAAATCTATAATAAAATGA
>JABUQX010071317.1:30000-33290 GCA_015478945.1 Trachelipus rathkii | reverse complement strand
TGAGGTCGAATGAAACTTTGGTGTAATAAAAAGGCTTCACACCTTTAAAATATTTTTTTAAAATAATAAAAGACGTTTAAATCTATGCTACCAACCTAACGTATCTTAAGATAACCTTAGTTAACGTAACATACCCTTAACGTAACCAAACTTGTATTATTAGATATTTTAGTTTTATTAAAAACTTAAAAAAAATAACAAAACATGCTATATTAAGTTATATAAATATATAGGAAATAGTTCAAACTCTTCTCACTATGCGCGCCGTTCTACATTTTTTTAATATCATGCTTTCATCCAACCAAAAGAACTGAATAATCGGCTCAGGGATTCTGCTCTCTCTCTCTCTCTCTCTTTCTCTCAATCCCTCTATCTAATGCTCTCTCTCTCTCTATATATATATATATATATATATATATATATATATATATATATATATATATATATATATATATATATGCTCTCTTTTTCTATATATATATATATATATATATATATATATATTTTTTTTTTTTTTCTGAAACATCTGTATAAGCTTTATGTTAGTTCCATGAAAATCTGGATTTACATTCAGCTGCAGCTTGATTTACAGAAAATCCAACAGGATTTTATTTAAAATTTTATTCTGCTCAAAATCTTTAAAACTTAAATTTTAATAAATTACTTAAAATATGGCTAGTGAAGAAGACACCACCCTTCCTCCTACCCCAACTCATGCTCAGGCAATTGCCACTATTACCCAGGTCTCAAAGCCATAATAGCATTTTACTAGAAATGATATTTAATAATTTGCGTACTAATATAATTGAGTAAAAAGTGTTATTAAAAGTATTAACATTATGACTTAAATCGACGTTTTCTAATATATATATATATATATATATATATATATATATATATATATATATATATATATATATATATATATATATATATATATATATATATATATATATATATATATATATATATATATATATATAGGAACACATGTCCTTTAAAAGGATGTTAACCGATATATATCGAACGAGCGATGTAATCGATTTTTTCGATTATTTCAAGGCAATATAGAGCGACAAGGTTGCCAATAAGTTTTTTTTATTTTTTTAAATTAAAGGGAATACCCCAAGATTAAATCGCCAAGATGTCAGAGTCAGGGTCTCTCAGCCTCAGCGGAGGACGACGGGGGGGGGACGTCCCCCTCTGTCCCACCACCGGCTCGAGCCCCTTAATAAAATAAATAAAAAAATGAAAACAAAATTAACATATAAAAAATTAACATGATATAAAAAAGCAACAGTGGCAACTTTTTCTCTTCTATTATTGGAGTTTAATTTAACACGTCACAGTGTATGGTTAGCGATTAGGGTTCAGCGATATTTCGATATGTAACAATTTAGCAAGTCGTACCCTATATATATATATATATATATATATATATATATATATATATATATATATATATATATATATATATATATATATATATATATATATATATATATATATATATATATATATTTAAAAGAACATGGAGATTTTAAAATAAATAAATAAATAAATAGACTAGGACATTTTTAAAATATTTCCTAGTTCCTTTAAATATAGGTGGTTTTAAATTGTTTATATATATATATATATATATATATATATATATATATATATATATATATATATATATATATATATATATATATATATATATATATATATATATATATATATATATATATTGACAAACGGAATACAAAGTATTTTATAGTCTCTTAGTATTGAAGCAGACGTAACAAATTGATTTGCAAAAGAAAAGTATTGATTTTTTGATAATGAACTAAATAATTTTGCACTACAGTGAGTGAGGTTAACGTCCACTTTACTCCACAAATAATAAAGAATGAATTAAGCTTATTGGCGCGTGGAGTAATGTTGACATTGTAAATCAGATTATATTTCAAGGTTAACCCGTTTATTTCAAGTGGATATTTGAATTCGACCATTGTCTTAAGTTATCTAATATTACCATTGCCTTAAGGCTTAAGCTATTATCTAATATTAACAATTTTAAAATTTTCAGTACGTGAAATAATTTTTAGCGAAATATAACCGCTCTTTAATTCATCGCTTGCAAGAGCCTGGGACTAGCATTGGAACTTTGGAATCTTATGAACCTAGGTCCCAGAAACATGATTTTCTAGAGAACTCTAGGACATAAAGTTTAGAAGCTAGATAGGAGATGCTAATCAAACTGAAATGATGAAAACCCTTATTGTGAGTGTAATAGTCACCGTCATTGGAAACCATTGCGCAGAGAAAGAATTTTCTAGAAAACTCTGGGATAAAGGGTTTCTAGACCAGAAAGAAGGGGATAAAGGCCTTCTAGGCCAGAAGGAAGAAAGGGACAAAGGGTTTCTAAGCTAAAAGGAAGAAGGGGATAAAGACTTTCTAAGCCAGAAGGAAGAAGGGGATAAAGGGTTTCTAGGCCAAAAGGAAGAAGGGAATAAAGGGTTTCTTTGCCAGAAGGAAGAAGGGGATAAAGGATTTCTAGGTCAAAAGGAAGAAGGGGATAAAGGGTTTCTATGCCAGAAGGAAGAAGGAGATAAAGGATTCCTAGGTCAAAAGGAAGAAGGGGATAAAGAATTTCTAAGCCAGAAGGAAAAAGGGGATAAAGGGGTTCTAGGCCAGAAGGAAGAAGGGGATAAAGGGTTTCTATGCCAGAAGGAAGAAGGGGATAAAGGGTTTCTATGCCAGAAGGAAGAAGGGGATAAAGGATTTCTAGGTCAAAAGGAAGAAGGGGATAAAGAATTTCTAAGCCAGAAGGAAGAAGGGGATAAAAGGTTTCTAGGCTAAAAGGAAGAAAGGGACAAAGGGTTTCTAGGCTAAAAGGAAGAAGGGGATAAAGACTTTCTCAGCCAGAAGGAAGAAGGGGATAAAGGGTTTCTAGGCCAGAAGGAAGAAGGGGATAAAGGGTTTTTAGGCCAGAAGTAAGAAAGGGATAGAGGGTTTCTAAGCCAAAAGGAAGAAGGGGATAAAGACTTTCTTAGCGAGAAGGAAGAAGGGGATAAAGACTCTCTAAGCCAGAAGGAAGAAGGGGATAAAGACTTTCTAAGCCAGAAGGAAGAAGGGAATAAAGACTTTCTAAGCCAGAAGGAAGAAAGGGATATAGGGTTTCTAAGTCAGCTGGAACAGGGGATTAAAACGTTTAAGGCCAGAAGGAAGAAGGGGATAAAAGCTTTCATGACCAGAAGGAAGAAGGGAATAAAGGCTTAATAGCTCAGAATGAGGAAGATGGT
>JABUQX010071317.1:20000-27500 GCA_015478945.1 Trachelipus rathkii | reverse complement strand
TATTATTATTTTAATATAATTATAATTATAATTATAATTTCAATTATAAATATATTATAATACATAATATCATTATAATTATAATTAGAAATATATAATTAAATATAATTTAATTATAATAACAGTAGAATTATAAATTATAATTATAATTATAATTATAATTATAATTATAATTATAATTATAATTATAATTATAATTATAATTATAATTATAATTATAAAAAAAATTTTTTTTTGCCCTTTGTATTTAAAAATGTTATATTATTATTATTATTATTATTATTATTATTATTATTATTATTATTATTATTATTTTATTATATATTTTATATAATTTTATTATTATTATTATTATTATAAATGTTGATATATTATTATTATTATTATATTATTTATTATTATTTTATTATTATTATTATTATTACTTATTATATTATTATTATTATTAATTATTATTATATTATTATTATTTATATTATATTATATTAATATTATTATCAGAACAATATATAATAACACTATCAAACCCCAAATCTCCCACACAATACTTATCCAAATACCACCATATATACTCACACTCAAATATCACCATTCAATTTATTATTATCTAAACTCTCAATAACAACCTTACTAATTATAATTATAATAATTATTATAATTATTATAATTATTATAATTATTATAATTATTATAATTATTATAATTATTATAATTATTATAATTATTATAATTATTATAATTATTAAAATTATCCCTATTATATTATTAAATTATTAAATTATTATAATTATTATAATTAATTATAATTATTATAATTATTATAATTATTATTATTATTATTATTATTAAAAATATGTTTAGATACTTTCAACATTAATATTATGTTGAACATATACCTTCAAATACCCTCGTAAAAGACTCGTCATACTCTAGTGGCTTTTGTTGAATGAAACTTGTCCGAAGTTAAAGAAATATTAAAAGAATAAATTTGTATGTGTTGGAGTTGGCTGAAAAGTGAAAACACTAGTGCGGTGCGGTGCGGTGCGGTGCAGTCAAGTGCGGTGCGAAAAATCTCAGTTCTCGGCCAACTTCGCCAACTTGAATTTAAATTTGAGGTGGAGCAAAGCATTTGGTTACGTTCATTACTTCATTTTATTATAAGTTACTATAAATAAATAACTTATTTATATATAGTAAATTATAATTAATTGAAGTAACGAACGTAACCAAAAGTTTTGCTCCACCTCAAATTTAAATTCAAATTTCATTTAATAATAATAATAATAATAATAATAATAATAATAATAATAATAATAATAATAATAATAATAATAATAATAATAATTGGTAAATGAAATTAAACCCTAATTCCTAGATTTTATTCTAGGGCCTCTCATAATAAGATAAAACTCTAGATAAATTAAGCCTTGAATTAATTTTAATAATCAATTATTTATTAATACTAATTAATTAATTAATAATTGTTAATTACAACACAATTGCTGAATTGAAATGATTATATATATATAATATATATATATATATATACTATATTATAATATATATATATAATATTATATATATTATTTATATATATATATATTATATTAAATATTATATATATATTATAATATATATATATAGTCACTTGCAGCTTAGACGGCTTAGCGTTACCTAACCTGATCTAACGGATTAATATTATATATATATAATATATATTTATATATATAATATATAACATAATATAATATATATATAAATACTAAATATCTAATAACTTATAATAATAATATATATATATATATATATATATATAATATATATATTATATCCTAGTTTAGATCAGGTTAGGTAACTCTTAAACCTGTCATAAGCTGCAAGTAGCTTGTTACAGCGGGGCGGGTGCCGGTTATTTGTGATGACTCCGGACTCAGGTTCTGCTCCGTCCTTCAGTTCCCTAAGCCCCTTTGTATCTCTCTATACTCTTAAAAAAATAATTATTTCGATTAGGCTTCGCCTCGGCTCGGCCAAAATATATTTTTTGCTTCTTGCCCACCCCCAGAATGTTTTCACTGCTCCATCCAAAACCTTTGCGATTTCGGATACAGTCTCCGGATCTAGTTGTGGGCTCGCGGATCCAAACCCGGAGCTTTCTACTTTAAAGAACAGTATTTAAAATATTTAGAACACAAATAATTAATCATTGTTATTATATATATATATAATATAATATATATATATATATATAATATATTATATATAATATAATATAATATTATAATTATATATAATATATTATTATATATGAACTGTCCTTTAAAGGAAGTTGTTAACCGACTATATTTCGAATGAGCAGCGGAAATCAATTTTTTTTTATCGACATTATTTCAACAAGCAATAGGACGTCAGTGTACCAAAAAACTTTTATTTCATTTTTTTAACCTAAAGGGAAAAATCCAAGAATAAAGCCAAGATGGAAAGAATGCAGGGGTCTCTCGGCCTCAGCGGGGACGACGGAAGACTTCGTACTCCCCCTCTGTCCCTCGCGTCGGCTACGAAGCCCCTTAAAAAAAAAAAAAAAAAAAAAAAAAATTAAAATTAAAATTAAAAATTAAAAAGTAGCATTTGGCAACTCTTGGCTCTTTCTATTGGAGTTTTAGCTACACGTGACACTGCAGGTTTCACGCTGAGTCATTTTGATTTGACAAAGATGACCTTGGGCTTTGACTCCTTGCATATATAATATATATATTATATATTATAACTATATATATATATTATATATATATATATATATATATATATATATATATATATATATATATATTATCCGTTCATATAAACTAACACACAACTTCTCTTCTACGTAACCCCCTTTTGTAAACCCTTCCCACAAACTCTTCCCTCAATCGAGGGGCTATACCCCCCTACTCCTCTTTATTTTTGGGGTAAATAAAAGAATAATAAGAATATTAATTTTCCCCCTACTTGTTACAGTTCTAGAAGGAAAAATGACTTAAAAAGAATTTTGGGGGTATTTTGGTTGTTGTTTCTCACCAATCCCCCCACTTTTTAAGTGATATTAATTATTTTAAGTTTGTGTATGTGTAGTTTTATTCCCGGGAAAAAATTAATGATATATATATATAATATATAATATATATATATATATATTATATAATAATATTATATATATATATATATATATATATAGTATATATATACTATATATATATATATATAATATATAATTATATATATATATTAGTGATGGAGCATGACATCCGCATCCGCATCCGCAATTATTAAATGCGGATCCAAATTTGACATCGCGATCCGCATCCGCATCCTCACTTAACGACACCATCCCGGCAATTCACGCATCCGCATCCTGCTTTTGAAAAAATCGAGGATGTTGCCGGATTGTTTCTACATATGATAATATATATATATATATTATATATATATATATATATATATATATATAGCTCTTCACTTATATTGTTTACTATAACCATCAATTACTCAAATCCAATACATATCTACTCTCTCTATGTATAATATATATATACTATATATATATATATATATATATATATATTACTTATTAATATATATATTATACTATATATATATTATTATATATATATATATAGTATTTTATATATATATATATATATATATATATATATATATATATATATATATATATATATATATATATATATATATATATATATATATATATATATATATAAATCTAGAGCCGTGTAAGTGAAAGCAAGAAATGAAGCGGAGAGAGTGAAGAGGAGGGCAAAGGAGGAGGTGGCTTAGTAGCTAGCAAAGGAACTGATGGATGATATGAAGGAAAGCAAGAAGATTTTTAGATTGGCAAGAACGTATAGAGGAGCGAAGAGTAGAGTATGTAATATCAAAGACAAAAATGGAGAAACATTGGTAAGCCCGAAGGAAAAAAACAAAAGGTGGATAGAGTACTTTGATGAGTTGTTGAATGTGAAAGTGCAGTCGGAAGAGGAAGAGGAGAGAGAAGAGGAGGAGAGAAACGTGGAGGGAGAAGACGGAGGAGGAATTTGGGGAGGCGTTAAGGAAAATGAAGAGCGGAAAAACTCGCTGGTGAGGATGGGATAATATTGATTCTTGCAGGGAGGGAGAGAGGGAGCTGAAGGCCTTGATGTGAATTATTGTGAACAGGTGTTGGGGAGAGGTAGAGTGCCGGAAAAGTTTGGGGAAGGTCAATATTTCCCATTTATTAAATTAAAGGGGGACGCAGGAAATTGTAAAAAATTATAAGAGGATCTCACTAATGGATCACATGGCGAAGTTATATGAAAGAATATTAGAAAAGAAAATTAAAAACAAAAAATAGAGCCAAGATTGGGTGAAGAGCAGTATGGGTACAAAGGTGGTAGAAGTACTACAGATTTAATGTTTGCATTAAGAATTGATACAGGGAAAAAGACGATGGTACATTAAGAAGGCATATATACTCGCGTTCATAGACTTGAGAAGCATTTGCATTCTGTATCCAGAGAGAAAGTTGTTGGAGAAGTTCGGAGAGGGATTGTGAAGTTGGAGGCAGACTGATAAAGGCAGTAAGAAATAAATACCGTGAATAGCATAAGTAAGGTAAGAACAGGGATATAAAAACCGAGGAATTGGTTTTGAGGTAAAAAACTGGAGTAATCGGGTTGATGTGCTTGTTGCGATTACTGTTAATATAGCGTATTTGGACACAGTTCATAAGAGATGTAAAAGAGAGTTTAGAAAGAGATTGAAGAGACATCATTTAGTATATGCAGATGATTGGCAACGTGTTGGAGTGCGAGATGTGAGAGGTGAAGAAAATGGTGCTGTGGTTTCGCAGAAAAGTTGACGATAAACAAGATTGAATTATGAATCTGTGGAGAAACAAGAAATCAATGGTAGTAAGGCAGGGAGGAGGAGGAGGAGGAGTTAGGAGGAGGAGGAGGAGGAGCAGAGGAGGAGGAGGAGCTGATAGTGGAGGTAAGATGGTAGAGAGATTAAAAATGTGGATATATATAAATATCTAGGAAGCACTTGGAAGAGAAGGGGGTGTGCAAAAGAAATTATGAGCAGGATTGAGCAGTATGGCAGGGACTGTAAGAGCAGTATACCCCATCGTTTGAAGATTTAAAATATTACGACAAAGAGAGGTGAAGAGAGCAATATACGAAGGAGTGTTGACGCCGATACTGTTGTATGGGGGCGAGAGACATGGACAACAACGGGAAGAGAGGAGAGTAGAATTCAAACAGCGGAGATGAATGTGTTGAGGACAGTGATTGGAAAGACGAGAAGATACAGAGTGAGAAACGAGACCTTGAGGGAGAGCGTGGGTGTGAAACCCATAATGAATAAAGTGGACGCAGCCAGACTAAGATGGTGGGGACACCTGGAGAGGATGCAGGGGGAGAGAGTTGCCAGTAGGAGGTGGAGTTGGTGGACCGGAGGAGGTGAGACCGAGAGGAAGACGCGGAAGAGTGGAGGAGACATAGTAGGGAGGATTCATTAGGAAACACAGTGCCTGCAATGGATGAGCTGATGGCGGATGGGATCGGTGATGGATCCGATAGAACAAGATGAAGCGGAGGTTGGCCCCACTAACAGGCTCGTAAGCCTGACTGGGAGAGAATGTAAGATGTAAGATATACATATATAATCATGTCATGTCATGTTATGTCCATTCAAATAAAGTATATTTAAATATATATATATATATATATATATATAATCATATATATATATATATATATATATTATATATATATATATATAATATATATTATATATATATAATATATATATATATAAATAATATATTAAATAAATTTATATAAATAAATATAAGAAGTAAACATCCGCATCGCATCCGCATCCGCTCCTCATCTCCTTTAAGATCCGCATCCGCATTCGCATCCTCATCATTTTTAAGATCCGCATCCGCATCCGCATCCGCAAACAGTCAAATTTTGACATCCGGTCCATCACTAATATATATATATATATATATATATATATATATATATATATATATATATATATATATATATATTATATATAATATATATATATATATATATAATATATATATATATATATATATATATAATAGATATATATATATATATATATATATATATATATATATATATATTATATATATATATATATATATATATTATATATATATATATATATATATATATATATATATATATATATATATATATTCTGGAACTTTACCAAATAATCATGTTACGAACCCAGATATTTAAGATTTTTGTAGTGATTGGGCAGTCGAGCACCATTAAGATAATTATTACATAACAAAATGAAGTTATAGAAACTCTCAGTATATTAAATCCTCACTCAAGTCAATGAAAGGAATTCAGGGTTGACAATTCCTTACCCAATCGGGTTTATGATGTCTTGTAAAAGGAATTAAGTAATCAAAACCATTTGGCGTTTTAGGATCATGTGGGTTATCTGCCTTCACCCCCATTTACATATCGATTGCATGAATTCGAACACATTTTATAAAACTGAAGTAAAAAATGCGTAAAGTCAAATTGAAACTATAGTAATAAAGCAGCTTTACACCTTTAAAAACATTTAAAAAAAAAAAAAAGTTTAAATCTATGTAAACTCACTAAACTCAACATATGTTGACATTTACTTAGCGTATAAATAACCTCACCTAATGTAATTTTATTTTTTTATTTATAATTTATTTCACTTTGCATTGTTAAAAAAATGCATCTGGCACCAAGAGCTGCTTTGTACAATTTATTCTATTGCGTAGATTTCAAAAAAGAAAATTGACTCGAGCTTACCTGGAGGCAGATAACCGACATGCCGCGTTTTATAAGAATTAAAACAAAAATAATTATGTAAATTTTTTTGGGGTAACTTTCATGATCATGAACGCATCGTGATCATGACTTGAGTTTCCCGTGGGTGTTCCTTGACCTTGAGCATGCACAACCAAATTAACTTATAACCGTACGCGAATTTTACCATTCTATATAATATTTTAAATAAAATCTCGCTCTAAAGTGATAAACTATTAGTATAAAACGATTCCCAATATTTTCAATTATTATTATTATTATTATTATTATTATTATTATTATTATTATTATTATTATTATTATTATTATTATATTATTATTATTATTGGTAATAAATAGTCCGTTTTGATATAATTTTATCAAATATCGATTGTTTATTCCTTTATTCCAATAATCGTAAGTTATGGGATGTCGTTGTTACCCATAAATATAAGTATAATTTGCTCGAACACGTATGAGTGACATTGGCTTCGGCTAAATTTACATAAAATAATTTTTCAAAAATGAAAAAAATATTCATGCTTATAGTACGTATATAATCCTTAAATGTCATTATTTTAAAATAAAATTAATGAAAAAATAAAATAAATAAAATTCAAAAAATTTG
>JABUQX010071317.1:10000-12500 GCA_015478945.1 Trachelipus rathkii | reverse complement strand
AAGTTCGTTTTTTGTTGAAGGTTTGTTTTTAGAGAGAATGACCACAATTTTAAACCAGAGATTTTCTATAGGATTCAGATCTGGACTCTGAGCTGGCCAATCCATGTGTGAGATTTGCTTGTCCTGCAACCATTTAAGGACCTTTTTCGATCTATGACACGGCGCATTATCATCTTGAAATAAGAATTCTTCTTCTCCAAACATATCTTTGGCACTAGGAATCATTTTCTTGGTTAAAACCTGTAGATACTGATCCCTGTTCATCATTTTCTCCATGACATACAGTCTTCCAACTGTTGATGCTGACATGCATCCCCATACCATAACTGAAATTGGATGCTTTATTGTTGGTAAAATACAATTTGGTTTATATTCTTCCCCTTTACGACGTCGAACATACTGATTTCCTGCATTACTGTTAATACAGAAGGTGGATTCATCACTAAAAATGACCTTAGACCAATGTTCTTCTGCACAGTGACGATGTTCCTTTGTCCAAACAATTCTTCTCTTTCGTTGTTTTTAGTTACGAGAGGTTTTTTCTTTGCTTTACATCCTCTTAGACCATTTTCTAAGAGTCTTCTTCCTACTGTGCTTGTAGAATTTACTCTACAATCACTTTCATTCAATTCTTTAAGAAGGTAAGGGCTTGTTAGATGTCTATTTAAAAGAGCTTTCCTGGTCAAAAGTCGATCTTGCGACTTTGTTGACTTTCTGGGTCTTCCTGAACTGACATCATAAGTAATTTTTCTTGTTAATTTATATCTTCCTAATATCCGATTTATAGTACTTTTACTTAATGATAGTTGGCTTGCAATAGAATGGCCAGAATGTCCTCCTACTTGAAAAATATTGTTAAAAGCATGCCTAAGAGGTGCGAAATGGTTATAAGAAATAAATGATGGCCAATAAAATATTAAAGCATTGTCTGTTTTTAATTTCTTCAATTTAATTTATTTACATGCTTAAAATATTAATTCTAATAATTTTTATGGTGCTTAAAGGTATGTATGTGGAAAAAAAAGGTTTTTAAAGTATATATTCTGATTGATTTTTTTTAGGTTTTCCTACCCATGTTCATATTTTGGTTAATAAAACATTAGCAAATTTTAATAATTCTTTGATTTTAACTTCATTAAAAAGCTAAGGAAAAAGACCTTCAAAATGGTATATAATTTATATATATAACTAGAAAAGAAAGCAAAAAAAATGATCAAAATAAATTTTTTTTTTCAAAAAAATTGGGTGGCCCATTCTTTTTGCACAGCGCGTTATATATATATATATATATATATATTTCATATATATATATATAGTATATTATATATCATAATAATTATATATATATATATATATATATATATATATATATATATATATATATATATATATATATATATATATATATATATATATATATATATATATATATAAATCACATGACTCTAAGTGGGATTGAACCCTTACCCTTAAGATGGTGATTTATACAAATAATTGTGCGGTTTATGCACGAAATCCCCGTAAATATATATTTATATATATATAATATAATTATTACCGTTTCAAAATCTCTTTAAACAACTGTATCTTATTCAAATAAATAACATAACTTTTCGGTAGGGTTGGTAATTCTTATACATATAACAGTAACCTTTCTTATGTTGTGCTGATACGCGGAGGTATATAAAATAGTTCGGGATTTTCTTAATTTATTCCATAAACAATTTAAACTTTCTCTTTTCATAAAACAGGAGGAACACAAGCTGTTGCTTTATCATTTGAAGGTACATAATAATAGTTTCTATCGTAACAATTCACAATGCCATAAAATAGTAATATACATAAATCAAAAATATAATATCCATTGCAAACTCAATAAACAGTTTAAACCGGCTAGCATCAATTCGCAGTTTCTTAAACAGTAATTTAAATTTTCATAAACAATAACACAAGTAACTCAAGAAACCAGTAGCAGTTCATAAAACAATAATAAATACAAATCAGGAACTACAATACTCAATTCAATAAACAAATAAATCGGTTGGCATCAATTCATGGCTTTACGAGTCGAACATACACTATAGCAGTTTTTTCAGTAGTAACCTTAAAGTTAACATATATGACGTATAAAATCTAAAAATACCTTTTACCAAAATAAAAACACCTTCTGCAACTATAAACTTTTATGCGGCTTTTTTGACAAAACGCCGTAACCATGGCAACCATCTGACACTTCAAGCCGTACAAGTTACTATCGTTTTTTTTAAATCAAGAATTTCCCTGAGCAAATCTGTCGTGGCTTTCAATGTTACACCTTTGTTCTTAACTCCAATAGCTATCATTAACTCTGGATGATGCACTTGGGAGACACGAAACATCGTCTCAACTATATCTTAACTTTTCAGGCTCGAATTACATATCGCCCCCACATTAGTTCCCCTAGAAATAAAAATAACACTTATTAGTTTCACTTGTAAACAAAATAACAACCTTTAAATAA
>JABUQX010071317.1:0-5000 GCA_015478945.1 Trachelipus rathkii | reverse complement strand
ATTTAGATTACAGTTATTACTCCATACAATGAAAACATCATATTACAAATTTAATATAAGATAATAGCCAACTGGCATCAGTGTTAAAATTAAAAAGTCTAGATGGCTATTTATATTTCTAGATTATATATACTGATTTCTTTTAGAAACATGCTTTTGTGATGAAGGAACCTAATATAGGGCTTCCTAATCCATTAAATAGATTACTGACAAGAAATGATCATCACCAAAATATTTAAGGAAGTGAAAGTATTATGAAATATGTGTTTATACTACTATATATATATATTATAATATAATCATATATATATTATGTTCTCGAAGATGATGTGGTTGTGCGGGATGTAATTATATCGTTAGTTGGATAAATAGTTATAAGTAATAATTTGTTATTTTTAAGGCTCTGAAACCATCTTGTTTTCTCTGCCTAAATAAAATATAGAAACATCAATAGAATAATATCAAATATGCTAGTTGTTACTCTAACGCCATGTTTTTTTCCATCTAAAGTTTGATTAGTTGCACGCTTTCTGCAGTAGAAAAAGAGTTACAAATATAAAGTATAGAACAAAACAAGAAGGTATAAGAAACAAGTTTTGTCAGAATCACACGATGAGTGATGCTTTCAAAATCCATCACTAATATTATATCTAGATCATTTAAGTATATAGAAAGCTCAGAGTGGCGGAAGTCTCATCTATAAAGGTAAAAAATTACTCTATTAGACCCAAATAAGCTTGGAAGTTAATGAAAGAGTAGTATAGCCTCAAAAATTTTCTAAAGTCGGATATACTCATTCGGTTGTCGTCGTTCGAATCCAAATTAAATCGAGAAGAGGAATAGCTATAGTAATGACAGTAACAAATATAAATGATTTGAATTTTTTATATTATTTATTTATTCTTTTTTTTAGTTTTAATAATTAAAACAAATTATATATATATAATAAATAAAATAATACTTGCAAGCAAATAACAGAATAGGTCTATCTCATCGTAATGCTTATTTAAATATATATAATAATTCATTTTAATATGAAAATGCAAACTTAATACTACTCCCATTTTAGTGCAAATAGTATATATATATTTACCAATAATACCAGAGTCTGATACTTTATTTTTCTTATTCTGCAATTAATATTATAATATTATTAATCAAGGGAGATACCCTTCTATATGCCATTAATTATTTATATTTGCAAGTTGATACATCTTAACTGTGTAGTATTAATTTAACAGTCCTCATTCAATGCTTAATCCGATCCCTATGTAGTTATTTAACTTAAAAACACTATTTATATTTATAAATAAAATGATAAAATAATAAGTTAAATAGTAGAATACCATTATGAGAGGATGAGGTATTAATTTAATATCAAAATATATTATATATATTAATAATATTATTAAGTTATATATATATATATGATATATAATATAATATCTATATATTAATATTAATAATATATATATTATATATATTAAATATATATTATATATATATATAATATATAATATTATATATATATTATATATTTATATATTATATATTATATATTATATAATTATTAAATATTTAATATATTAATTATATAATATATATATATTATATATAATATTAATTATATATATATATATATAATATATATATATATAAATATAATATATTATATAATATATAATATAAATATATATTATTATATTTAATATAATATAATAATTTATATCCTAACTTACAAAACGAGCTTATATTATATAATTAATACTCAAGTATATATATATATATATATATATATCATTATATAATATATATATATATATATAATTATATATATATATATATATATATATATATTATATATATTATTATAGATAATGTTTAATATATAATAGGTATAGATATATTATATATATTTTATATATATATATATATATATATTATATATATATAATATATAATATATAATATATATATAATATATTATATAATCATATATAATAATATCTATATATATATATATATATATATTTAATATATATATATAATATATATATTTATATTAATATATATATATATATGATATAAATATATATATATTAATATATGTTATATATATTAAATATAATTATAATATTGTGATAGGATTCAGTAAGGTCTTTGAAGATGGCGCACTAAAAATAGATTGTAGATAGAAATAAAGAGTGATAGAGAATACATACTCATATATAAAGATACTCAACAGATAAAAGAAAAACTCTGAAACTAAGTGCAAGATTTCGAAATGAAATAGCTGAATTCTCTCTCAGTAATCTAGAATTATCAAGTAATTGAAGATAGATTTAGTGGATATAAATATAAATGAGATACTAGTAGTTCAGAGTATTGAGAAACCAAAGTAATATTTTATAGCCAAATTTAATGAGACCGTTTTTAAATTTATAGTAGTAATAAGAAACACTATAATATTATATATATTATTTATATTTATATATATTTATATTTATATATATTATATTATATTAATTATTATATTTATATTTATATTATATATTATATTATATATATATATATTATATATATATATATTATATATTATATATATTAATATATATATATATATTAATAATATATAATATATATTAATATATATTATATATATTATATATTATATATATATATATATATTAATATATAATATTATATATATATATATTATATTAATAATATATTATATTTAATATTATTATATATATAATATATATATCTAATATATATATATATATATATATATATAATAAATATCGATAGGCTATATGTCTCCATCATCCTCTCAAATTAATAATAATATTGGGAGTAGTAATAACTCTCTATCTCCCCCAAATCCTAACATATCTTATAATACGGAGTGTGAATTAATGATAATGTTTTTTACTGAAAGCTCATCGTATTCCTAGACGATAGTTACGACTCGGGTACAAGCTGAATTGAAGTGCGGACGGATAGAGAGTGAAGGGGCAGGAACCACTCTCAGGTTTCCACTTTTGTTATCTTCAAGTAGTTTTCCCATTTTATTTAATTAAATGATATAATTGTGGAGCGTACTTATCGAATGTGCTTTATGTATTCTTAAGTATTTATTATAAATCAAACGAGCAGAAGTAGTTGTTGGTAATAGTTTGATAAGCGACTACATGGTCTTGTGTGGGATAATCCTTGACTTATAACAGAAAAATCGAGAGTACTGTACCTGTCTTGCTCGGCAATGTGTGATATACGATGCTAGTATAGCATTACTACACATAGCGACACACACCACAAAACATCAACTATCTTACACATCGACAGCCTACACACCACGCCCACACACAACTATCATCTCCAGGGACACATATACACACCTACACACACCTACACACCAACACACACACACAGATAGGAGTAAATAATTAATATATATATATATTAATATATATTATATATATATATATATAGTAATAATTATTATATATATATATATTATATATATATATATATATATAATATTATATAAATATATATATTATTATATATATTAATATTTATATATATATATAAATATATATATATATATATATATATATATTATAATATTTATAGATAATTAATATAATATTACCTCTTATCCTCTTTACATGATCACTTGTTTATATATACGATATCTCTCATCGATCATATCGTTTAAAGGAATAGACCTTATTCCCACATCTTATCTTAATGTATAGATACCTAATTACCTTTTTCTTGTATAGTTATTATTATATATATACAATTAATATATAACTAGTGTTATTATATCTATGAGCATGGCGGGCAGGTAAATTTTTTATTTGGCTCTGTACTCCAACTCTATGGACTCTACGGTCCAATTAATATAAAAATGAATAATTCATCTCACGGACTCGTATACTTCTCAAACAAATTTAATATAAATTATTTATAATTTTTTCACGACTTCATTTTATAATAAAACTTGCAGTTACTGCTGATATTCCGACACTACTACAGCTATTTATAAAGTCTAAAATAAATTTTGCTTTGGCTCCGTACACTTAGTGCTCCGCCACCCTGAGTCTTAATATCCAGGATTTCATCTAAAGTCCCACATAAGTCTAATTTGAATAATCAGTATTAATATATAATTATATATATTATATATATATATATATATAATATAATTATTTATATATATATATATATATATATATATTATATATATTATATTATATATATATATGATTATAATATATATATATATTAATATATTATGAATACTTATTGTATATGTCTTTATTTTTATATAAATATTATAATATTCTTATATCTATGCCTCGACAAGTAATTATTTCATGAATATAAATTTTTATTCATTTAAATAGAGAATGATATGACAGGAAATCTTTTATAAGAAGATCGAGAGTATTTGTATATAAAGAAGAAACGAAAGAGGATAATAGGACAGTTCAGAAGAGAATTGCCAAAGAAAGAGAGAAGAGAGAAATGTTTACAGTGAGCACCAAATTATTCCGGTGATACTTATTCTTGTATCTTTGCTCCTTTTAATTTTTTGTTGTGACTTTCTACGTAACGCGTCATTTGTGCAGTCCACTTCTGAAGTTTGAGTGAGTGTTGAGCAAGTCTCTTATGTCAAATCCTGTTGATTTCTTTCTGTGTTTACCTTCATTACACTTTAAAACTGCTATCCATATATAATAATAATAATATATATATATATTATATATATATATATATTATTATATATATTATTATATATATATATATATATATATATATATAATATATATAATATATATATATATTATATATATATAGATTATATATATATATATATATTAAATTATTATTATATATATATATATATATTGTGTGGTACTCAACTTGAGGTCCAGATAGCCCTAGACACTTATCTTTGCATAATTAATATCTTATGTCTGATTAAA
>JABUQX010071316.1:15000-27500 GCA_015478945.1 Trachelipus rathkii | reverse complement strand
TATATAATATATATATATATGATATATATATATATCATATAATACTATATATATATATATATATATATATATAACAAATTATTGTCCTTTAAAATTGGCTGTAATATTTCGTTTATTTTCTGCAATTGTTTTTAAGTGTTGTCTGCAGCTGAAATATCAACGGTACGCCTTCGAGATTGATATTTAACACTTTGGCAGCCGCCAACTGCTATTCCGACCAATACTGAAAGTTCTAGCGGGGAATAATGTCAGAAGAATCCAGCTGTATAAAGGCGATAAATATGAAGATACTGAATATAAACCATATGAAACGAAAAACACATTTAAAACTTTAGAAAAATTAATAATATTAAAACGTTCAATACATTAGGCAAATTACTATTGTTCATTAATCTATCGATTGAGTTTTTTTTAGTTTTTTCTACTACACTAACCTTAAAAAACGTCGTCTTGATGCAAAACCTATAAGGTTATAAATTTTTTATCTTGTCAAGACAATTTAGATGGTCGGGCAAAGTGCCCCCTGCAACCCTGCTTGCCTACGCCCACTGTAATACCAATATATATAATAGTAATAAGATATAATATACATACTCAATATCATATACACTATATCAATTATATATAAAAGTATATACTATTATTATACATTACATAATATATTATAGATATATAGTATATAAACTATATATTATATAGTATATATATATATATAATAGACCAGCAGAGAGAGAGACACGAGAGAGAGAGAGAAGCCGAGAGAAGACGAGAGTCCGAATCGACGATGAAGAAGAGAGGAGAGAGAGAGAGAGAAGGAAGAGCAGAGAGTAGATTTTACATTTTCCGATTTTTACTATCATTAATGAATCATAATAGATTTGTTGAATCTGCCGTTACCCATAAATTACGCATCTAAAAAGACGCTTCTCTCAGTTTTATGCTTTTTATTTACTTGTCATTAAAACCGTAACCTTATCTCGTTCTGGTTAAAACATTTATAGGAAAAGATTTATCGCTGATTTAACTAATATAAAAAAATTGCATAATTCCTTAAAAATAGATTAATGTCCATTTTTCGACCAAAATTCTAGTTTTCTTAATAAAAAGCATTTTTCAAGGACAACTAATATAATATTTTAATTATTTCCGCAAATAATTTACGTTATTATATTATATTCCTTTCGCTTATGTACACACATTATTAACTATTTTTACTTTATAAATGTATAAAACACAATCTTATCATTAGGAAAAAGGAATACTTTAATAAGACTTTTTGAGAAAGCCCTCAGAAAATCACGATCACTTAATAATTGTGAGTTTTCACCTCCTACTCAAAATGATACCTACCAAGATGCAGCCCGATCGCGAGCGTAGAACATATTCGTGTATTCTAAACTCAGAAGCCTTGTTTATTAAAAGGAAGTGTTACAAAACTTTTATTTATAATTTTTAATATTATCTTTTTAATATTGAGTTTATTTTTTTGTGCGTTAATGGACATTCTATAATCCTTCCTGAAGATTGGCCAACCGTTCTTATTTTTAGATATAAAGAGGTTTTCCACATTTGTTGATCTCAGAGCGATTTGAAAAACACATGAAATGTTGAAAGATTTGCATCTTTTTATTCATTATTCAAGGAGCGACAACATCAGTGGAGAAGTTAGCCTAATTAATATTTATTTATGTAGTCTCTACTGAGTCGTATTATTTTTTTAACAAAGTTACCTTAACGCCACACAGCGGAACGGGAATGCCGCATAGCGATCAACTTCAGGACCAAATAACACTTAAATAATCAACCTTCCTGTTCTAACACGGTTAGCATGTACTAGTTGCTACATATCAAATTAGAGTGTTCTACGGACAGGTGAGTGGCCGCCCCACGCCGACGGGCTGCACGCAAAGCTTCTAGTGGCATAAAATTTTTTCTGTTTCTCTTTCATTCCAGCTATCTTCCTGTCTCTAGGGGGCGACAAGTTTAACAGCGGTCGCTAACCGAAGTGGTGATTTATAAGTATCGTTTTCACACGACTTTCCGTTGTCGGCCCGGGTGTATACTTGAGACAAGGGGCGGCGATTAGTCTAGGGCACCTCAGCGTGTAAGTGAGGGTCAGGTTGTTAGATTTGAGGTTAAGGCTTACGTGTAGGTTAAGAGTTAGGCCGATAGGTTTACGCGTCCTATGGTTGGTTAGATTAGTAATGGTCAGGTCAGTTCAGGAAAAAATTTCAGTTTTCGCCTCTAAAACATTCGTATCATGTAAAGATCATAGAGAGCTACCTTGTGAAAAAATTTATTTGATTCCGGGTTGCTCCCGTTCCGTGAGGGCGTCAAGTATACTTTTACCTTATTTTTTTTAGTATTTTATTTCCATTTCTTGATTAGATTTTAAATTATATAATTCATTTGATTATTAAAATCCCACTATTTGTAAATTTTCGAAACTTCTTGAAACTACATATTATTGTATTTAATTATAAAGTTAAAATAAATTACTTACCCATATTTTCTATAAATGTAAAAGTAATTTTATTTTTTAATTTTAATTTACTTTTAATTAAATATTTAATTATTATTTAAGATATATTTCTATATTATTGAGGGCTTAATTATTTAATCTTCTCAGATTATATCAAAGCAAAATACTAATCATTACAGAAAGCAGCCAAAGTTCATTACTTTCTAGCAATTAGTCTAACCTACTTGAGAGAAGTATCACCTTAGTAATCCCTAGTTTTAGGCCAATTGGGTCTTGGCAAAGACGTTTACCGCTTTCCTTACATTTCAAGTAGAACTCAAATTGCACAGTAGTGCCCCCTGAATCGTACGTGATTGGGACCCCTTTACATTATAGATTTTTAGCAACTATCGTTTGACCTCTGGTCATTAACTGTCAGTTTTGGTAGTAGCTAAGGTGACGTGCTAAACTTTCGATAGTACCGAAATATTAATAACATTTATTCTTTATTTATTATTTTTAGAGTAAATATTAGCCTAACACGCTTATTCCGAGATTTATTCACGCTACTGGTATCTATTATGTTATTAATAAATTATTATATATTATATATAATATATATATAATATATATATCATATTATAATATACTTATATATATATATATATATATATATATATATAATATATTATATATTATATATAATATTATATATATATTATATATTATATATATATACTATATATATATATAATATATATACTATATATAATATATATATATAATTGTGTGGTGTGTGTGTGTGTGGTATGGCTTAATTATGGACATTCTAAATTTTCTCACCAACTATTCCCTAGGCCCATTTTTCATTGCTATCGAAGAAAGCTTAATTTCTCATCCGCCCACCTGATCGCACCTGTGGCCATTTATTACCTTGGCGAATCATTCGGTCCGGATCCAATTTCTTTATTCTATTCATTCAAATCTATTATGCGTATTTTACCCTTATTTTGAACCTATTTTTTGGTCCTCTTTGCTTAGATTGCTTTACTTCATTTCTGTTTTCTGATCTGTCATGAGATTGCTTTTGTATGGATATTTTAGAGTATATGTCGAGCTCTTTTCTTTCAGAAACTTTATACATGTCTACGTAGTACTCTATTATTGGTTTATTGTTTTTTCGATACTATATTTATATATTAGTATATATATATAGTATATATCTCGCTAACCATATATTATCTGAACTATCATGCTCAATACTGATGTATGGTGAAAGTCTCTAACCCCTATTCTCCCTCGATATATACTATATAGTTATATTATAATTAATATATATCACGTATGCAACTAGGACCGTGACTTAAGAGATCGAGTAGCAACCTACTCTTACGATATTATATATCTCGCGCATATGCAGTCAACTATTTATATCACAGTAGTACTCAATAATGTTTTACCCCACTAGTTATCGTCCATAATATATATGATTTATACTACTAATATTCCGCTATATCCCTCCTGAATTATAATGACAACGACTTTGTTCTAAGCACAATCATGTAGCAACCACTAGCCTACCGTATCTAGTATATTAGTATTATTGTATAGTCAATACGTCAAGTGATACGACACTCTTAAGGACAGTAATATTGATCTCACATAGCTAACTTTGATTTATTATATATATATATAATCTATATACTCATATATTATGTCACTAATAATAGCTACACCCTACGGCAGTATCTTCATACCATATTATTACTCTGTGGAGCTACGTTTCTGGTTGTGCTCATTATGCTCTGTAGGTGTGTGTGTTGACGATGCCCTGTTGTGTTTGTGTGTTGTGGTCCTACGTTCTGTCAGAGCTTCTTTGTCTTCGTCGTTATTGGAAAATTTTTCATTCATAAAAATTAATATGACAACTATTGGAAAGAAGATTTGTTTAAAAATTTCAATAAACGAAACTCATTGCTTCCCAAATATTCGGCTGAGTCAATGAATTAAAAAAATGAAGAACCGTCAACTTTAAACATTTAAGACAATTAAAACCGCAACGAATATGTCTCAGGTAGAGAATTTAATACAATAACAAACTATACCACACTGTAGTGAGCCGCACCAAATAAATCGTACCGCCATTCACGTCCAGCTTTATATTAATATATATATTCTCCTATCTATATATATATACTTCTATTATAATAAATATATATATATATATAGATATACTATAATATATAATATAATATATTTCGTACATATATATATATTATTATATATATAAATGTTAATTCAAACTTCTATGTACGAAATCCAATTTCCTCCTTAATAATGTATGTTTCAGTTCAAACTCTTTAAATACAAATGCCTATCTTTGCCTGCGTAATATGTGATAACTCAAACATAGAACGTAAAAAGGCATTATTTGTCTTCTGATATAAATGTTCCATTCCCAGAAACTTTTACCGACAGAAACCCAATATCTGTCACTGCCTAACTATCAATATATGGGTAGATTCTCAAACTTCTACTTATATCAATTGATCTTGTCCTAATTTGTCATTGTTTGATATCGCTATCCCTGCCCAGTTGAACTCTTACATCTGTGCCCAAGCGTCAGCACTGTCACTCTCGACTTATATAAATCGCTATAAACTACATATGAAGTATCTCACATATAGATCTTCTCCTATAATATCGATTAGTCTCATTCACCTACGACTCAACGAATTTACCTACATATGCTCCAATTCTAGACTCTCACTTATATACTAAAGATAATTTGTTTGTTTGATTTTTCTCTGAAAGTTGAACACTTATTATACCAAAGCCTAATTACGTGCCTGTCTTCTACAATACCAAAGCCAATATCCATAATATGTATGTAAAATTCAAATCTCCTTTCCCACTGTTACCCGATTTAAAAGTCGTACCCGTCAACGTGTGCTCTGCCAATATAATATCAACTGAAACTCTTTAAATACCAACAAAAACGTATAATTTTTGACTGTAATATATCTGTCATCATATCTATCTTCTGTTGAGAATAGCCGTATCCTTTTTACACTATATCAATATAAATTCTTCTATTATTGCCCTCTATCATATTACTAATCTCACTTATAATGTATCGTACAAGTTCAAATTCTTCATAAGATATCGTAGACCGTCACAGCTTGTATCTCGCTGCGTACGCATACTCGATGATTCACACAACACAAGATCTTAGAATTCCACTACACTCATATCGACTATGACACATGAGAGCTAATTGGGCCCTCTTCTACTAATGTTCAAGTAATTAGCTACTTCAACTCTATACGAAAGCTAATACCCCTGATCCATGTTACGACTTCACTACGTCTGTTCAGATTGCTGGTATATGCAACTACCTGACTCTATCGACACGTTTAAACATTGTCTTAACTACATCGTACACCAACTCAAAAGTGTCTGATGAGCGTGGATGAATAGTATCTCTGAATACGCCTTCAACTTAAACAAACATCGCCCACAGTTTAGTAGTCTGTCCGTACCATTTAACTCTCCATTCACTATCAGATCTCCTCATCGTTCTGAGAATACTAACATTCTTCTATCAGAACATACGAGTACAGTTAGTATCCATCCTTGCTGATCAAGCTCAAACTGCTGCATCTCATACCCAAACTAACCGATCGGAGGACCACTATACACTCTCGTAAAGTTCTACTAGCACACTGATTACGAATCTGCGAGTCTATCAAGCGTACAACTATCTATAAGAGTATATGTAAATTTAAACTCAAAGAAATGAAAAATAAAGTCTGTTTATCAGTCTACATAAAGTCAACTGAAACTCTTATATACCAAATGTATTTTATCTGATTATTGTATCCTGTCAAAGTTGAATTTTTGATATATCAAGCGCGCGAAGTCATCTGCTTTGCAGCTAATATATTCAAATATCAAAACCGTCTTTAATTAGGTTGAAAATCTCCATGTGTCTACCTACTTTAAGTCATCTGAAACTTTTAATATTACGAAAAGCAAATGTCTGTTTGAAGAATCTGCCAAAGTTGAACTCTTGATATACCAAATCCCAGTATCTGTCTTTAGAATATATATTTAAATTTAAACTCTTATTTAAGTGAAAGTCTGTATCAGTCCACATAAAATCAACTGAAACTCTTTATATGCCAAAGCTAATTTTTCTGTTTGATGTATTTGTCAAGTTGAACCCCTCATACATAAAATACTATATCTGCCACGCATACTACCTAGCGTCTATCTACCTACTATTACCATCTCCCAGATAGGGTTTTTGCTATACCCTCCGTCAGTTAGACCAGCATTTCCTTCCTTCTGGCCATCATTGAATATTGATATCAGAGCACTCTTGAAAGACCGTCTAGGAAAACCAGCACGACAAAGCTCGGCGGTCCCGTAAGAACGCCCGTACTATCACAGTTCTCATTTTAAACCCATTATCACACTGGGCGACATCAAACTTAAAAATTATCATTACACCGACCCGCCCAACGACAGATAGTACTCCACAACGACACCACACACGCACAACACTTCGCTCCCTGCTCAGACCTATACAAGCCGCATATCTGACGGCTAGAGTGCCAGACCCCATATCACACTCGCACACAAAACGTACGCGCCCACTACCCACACTCGCCACACAACAACCAGATCTCATAACAACCAACAGTGCAACATCCACCGCGTTTCATAAGTAACTCGTGTACCTCATCATTTTGCCGCTATGCAGTATTGTCCATTTCGCGTCACGCCACATATAACAACACCCACCCCCGATTGAAGCCACCACCTCAGAGACTGACACGCCGTTTACACATGCCTTCCTACACTAGAGTGGATCGCGTGCATGCAGTTGCGTTCACACTACCCTCTTATCTGACCAGCGGACAATGAAATCAACACAAGCGTGTTCCCCCCTCCACCAGAGTATCTTCATATGCAGCAGCAGAGCTAAGACTGACTTATGCAGCGCCGACCTCTATGCGCTGCCGAAGACTCGCTAGATACCAGCTAATCGAACTTCAATCTATCGTATGCATCTCCCGTTACGGACCTCTACTCCGCCTGCTCGCATGATTGATACGTACTCACTATCCCAACACTCGTCTCCGCCCGAGCCCGCCCGAGATCACTCCACTCCCCCTAAATTCTGTGCCCTGACACCTGTGCTAACAAGTTGCCACTGCCATGTACGGACGAATCTTTCAGGTGCATCGGACCACAAACAATTAGTAGTTAGCTCCGACGCCTATCGAGCATACAGAACATATCGACAGAACTCATAGAGTCTACAATCCCCCAACCCCTGAGATACTTCCTATATCGGCCATACAACCGAGGACAGCTGATTTTACTTACTCTCCATTCTGGGGCACACACCGGCATACCAACTTTACCGTGCATTTACTCATGACATGCTTCTTCGGAAGCCGTCACGCTGCCGACGTCACCTCTCAGCCTCCTGTTCGCCGCTAGCGAATGATCGCTAACACAAACATCAGCTGCGTATTAGGCCAGCGGCATAGAATATCTAGCCATTGGGGCTCACAATGATGACCCACCGCGAAGTTCAACTCTCTTTACTGCGCGCCTTAGCCCGCACGCGGCTCTGGCTACGCTAGGCGCGGACAAATCCATACACCAACCATCAGGACGACATCTTCCCTACACCTTGTTCGCCATCTTACTGGCGCAGCCGCCATGTTACACGAGCCATACGTCTCCACCACTACCACGCAACGCACTACGCCACTCTCGGTATACCCCCATCCTCCACATCGACTTCGCGCTTGGCAGGCAAAGACCCATCCACACACACATATCCCGGTCTTATTGGTCACTGATTCATGATCACATGTTTGACGATGTACCCATCACACCAGTCACACTATCCCTACTCTCATCACCCGGACCACAAGCCTCCCCAGGTCCGAGACGCGGCTAATGCTGCACACGCGATTCATGTCTCGACAAATATGGGCAGTGGATGAACACCCACTCCACAAGTCTCTACTCGATCACAACCTGACCTCTGCCCCCCTGATAAGATCCTAGTAGCACGCGCAGAGTTCTTCCAATGGACCACCTCCATCTTTGAACGCCCTCGCTAATAGATACCCTCACACTGCGAGAAACATCTAGCCTACAAATATTCCACACGTGAATTGCATCGCTTCAAACCAAATAGTCTATACCTAGGCGGCTAAGATCCGCAATATCACAGTCCCAGCTGACTCACGAACCAAGTAGCCTTTCCATGCTTTCTCATGCTTCGCGCTTCATACTTCTCCAGGCGCTCTCTCTCCTACTATTTCTCAACTAGCTCCAAAGCCTCATACCGGCGCATGAATACCTCCGACAGTTCATCGATCAATCATCAACCATTCGATAGTCAACGTCTTACTAGTCTCTCAACATGATATTCCACACCTAACCAGCCTCCTGCCACCACACCTAGGCATAAGTGTGTTAGCATTGTCATCCAGCTACCTTAACAACGGTAGCGTTGCGTCTTACCACTTCTCTGCCGACGTCCCGTCAGTGCTATAACACAAAACACTAATCCTCACATAACTAGAATGCCGCTTATTAAACAGGATAAATAAGATCCATCGGAGCACAACCCCAATACTCCTGCTACCACTTACTCGCCGCTCTACGTTAATACCGTTCTTCGATCCATGCTAAACTTCCCTCACCGTTTTTGTGCGCGACCGAGACCTTCCCCTATTAGGAAGTATGTCACACCGACCATATACTCTTACTCGCATTTGAGTCCTTCGTAGCATCGTACAACCCACCTCAACCACAGCGTGGCCAATCATCTTGCTGCACACCCAACATTCCAGAAAACCGTCCACAGCATATCGAAGATTCACTCTCTGAACAGTTCAATGTATGTACTTCCACCGATACGCGTAGCGTATAACAGAAGCATCGCTCACCATTCCCACTCACCCTATCTACGATACCGACGCCGAGACATAGTTCCACACGTCAACGACTCCCACTAAGCTACGAGGTCAGAGTGCTCCTGCACCATAGATGGCTAACGGCATCATACACCGACCTAGCGCGCGGGAACCGACCATGTCAGTCCTACCTCAAAACATGCGCATCTTGCGCAGGCGGCGCTCTGGCTATTGATTCAGCCATTCTCTACACAGCAACATCGTTTCTACCGGCTACACTCACTTTATCCCAAAAGACGGAGCGCACGACATTAAGCGTACACCAAACTCGTCACATTACAGCTCTCGTCTCCTTGAATGCTTGGTACGAAGCAACTTTACGTGAGATTAAATCGGCATCGTTCGACTAGCGCTCAAATCAGTAACAGGCACAAAAACTGCCCGATACACCGTTTCATGTTGAATACGTGAGTGCGATAATAACTCACAACAGCTTCTGTATAGTCGGCGACCCGACCTACCACCTCAGAGCGATGTACCCCCTGACATGCCGGTCAAAGGGGGCAACCATCTCTATTTCTCGGCGCAATTGCTGTTTCCGATGGCCAATCCTTGAGTTATATACTCTAAGATAGAGCTTCGCCCTTTTAGTGAACCTAGCATCTTCTCTTCCATTGGCCTCGAAACTAGTCCAAGAGCCTCTCCAAAAGAGCGTGTTTCTAAGTGCATGAAGCATCCGATGCTGGGTCCTGGAGTAGCCAAGCAAGAAAGTAAAAGGCCGGGTTGCTAGCCCTGTCGCCTAAAAATCTACCTATCAATTCAAATTCCTTATACACAAATTCGTTTTCCTGTGTGTCTATCCGTCTTTATATTCCTTAGTCTCTCAGAATGAAACATATATTAATTTATATATGAGTTCTAATATTCTTTATAACTTTCGTTCTTGAATAATTCCCATACAATCAAAACTAATGTATACAAATTCATTTTGTCTGTTATGTATACGTCTATTTCATGTACGTATCTCTGTAGTCACATGTTCACCAGAATATTTGTGTGTCTTTTTATCTTGCACTGTTTGCGCCTTAACGACCCATAAAATATTACAATGGCTTTTGATATTCAAAAGCTGAGCAAAAAAGTGTATAAAATATTAGTATTATTATTATTATTATTATTATTATTATTATTATATTATTATTATTATTATTATTATTATTATTATTATTATTATTATTATTATTATTATTATTATTATTATTATTATTATTATTATTATTATTATTATATTATTATTATTATTATTATTATTATTATTATTATTATTATTGATGTATTATTATTATTATTATTATTATTATTTATTATTTTATTATATTAGTATTAATTATTTATTATTATTATTAGTATATTATTATTATTATTGCCTCGATTATTATTGATTATTATCATTATATTATTATGATTATTGTTATATTATTATTATATTATCTAATTATAATTATTATTATTATAATTATATATATTATATATTATGATTATATTATTATTATTATATTTATTATTATTATATTATTATTTATTTTATATTAGTTATTATTTATTATTATTATTGCATTTTTTTATGATTAATTATATATGTATTATTATTATTATTAATTATTATTATTATTATTATTATTATTATTTATATTGATATTATTATTATTATTATTTATTTATTATTATTTTTATTATTATTATATTTATTATTCATTTTATTTTATTATAATATAATTATTATTATTTATATTTATTATTATTATTATTATTATTATTATTATTATTATTATTATTATTATTATTTTTATGTTTTTACAAACATTCTCGAGAATTACCCCATTAAAGGAGAGGCGTTTAAAAATGACAATTAAACGCAGCCTACCTAACAATTAATTTTCCTTATGAACACAGGCTCAAGCTTTAAAGGGAGGAAGATTAAATTTAGCAGGAAATGCAGAAAACGGAAAAGAATTTCGTAGTATAGAAGTAGCTGGAAAAAAGAAAAACAGAGGATACCACAACCAACAAATATGGAATATTTAATGTCGAGAAATGAACACAGTCTCAAGCTTTAAAGATAGGAAGATTAAATTCAGAAGGAAACACAGAAGACGGAAAAGAATTCCGTAGTATAGTAGTAGCTGGAAAAAAACACAAAAAAGATATGCAGGGATACCACATGAAAACATGTATGAAATACTTAATGTCCACACAAAATTCGTAAGAAGGTATTGTAAATGTGGTGGTGGCATCAAAGTAATTAGCTTTCTCGAAAAATTGCCTCTGTAGTACATATAGAAAAGAAATAAACGGGCAATTTGGGTCTCATACTGTAGATAAACTATAAAGTGAATCAGAAAAAACTGAAGAGTTTGCAAGTCTTTTGGACTTTTCACCCAACATTATACAATAGATTGGTGAAAAAGGAGCTTACCAGATATGGGGGCAATAACCCTATATATATACTATATATATGAGAGCATACGGCAGTTGTATAGTTAAAGTAACTGTTTTGTTAAGTCCCAAGAAGTTTATCTTGTTAACAGGAGAAACTAAAGAACCATAGAAAGAGATTGCAAGTTATTAAAGGTCTTTGAAGAAGAGGTTTTTAGAAATTGTGCTTTAAAAGTGTTACATTTTACAAGGTTCAGGCAATTCCCTTGGGAAATTCTATACATTTGCAGAATATAATCACAAAAAAATAGAATAGAATAGTATCTGAAAGATTAAGACGAGGAGCAACTCTAGATATTAAGAGTGAACAGAACATAAATAAATAGAGGAAAGACTTGTCATGTTATCAGCATATGAATTGATAGAGTTAGATGTGTAGCAGAGAGTGGTTTTAATAAAAAGTAGGAATACAGCTGGAGCTAAAACAGAACCTTTTAGAACATCACTACTAACAAGAAATGAAGAAATCACCCCATGCTAATGGCAGAAATAGAACTATTTAAAAAAAAAATTAAGAAAGAAAAAGCAAAGGGAAGAGAAAACCAGATATAAGAAAGCCTTTGATATTTCAAGCGTCACTACTCAAGAACAAG
>JABUQX010071316.1:7500-10000 GCA_015478945.1 Trachelipus rathkii | reverse complement strand
AATTAAATAAATTACATAATAAAATAAATTAAATAAATTAAATTAATTAACATTAACGTTAGAACGTTAAAATAATAAATACTGTTCAATTCTCTCTTACTATATTATAAATTTCATCATTTGAAATTTTGTTCATATATACTCAAGGATGTTATCTGTTATCAAGTATCTGTTATCGTTTCTAATTTGGAATCTGAGAGACTTTCCTGCCAATCAGAGACTAAATTCGCTTATTAGACTTAATTGTCTCTTAGTTCTACTAACTATCCTAAGTTCTTTGTATCTTAACTCTGAAACAGAACACAATATCCCAATAACTTCTCAGATAACATCGTTTCGAGTGGTTTCAATGTTATTCACCGTCTATGAATTTCCTTTTGTTACATTTTATGATACATCTGGTGAATTTGTCAACATTTCTATACTCGGAACAACTTTATGCAGATGTTGCATTTCCATGCCGGTATCACTGATCATCTTGAAATGTACTCAACATTCTTGTCTCTTTCTTAAATTCTAATCCTTCACTTTACTGTTAAGTCCTCTCTATCTTAGAGTTGATTCAATCGCTTTCTAATTCTATTTTCTCTTCTATCACTTCAAGTCTTCCTCAAAAGAGCCCCTCAGAAATGGAGATGTTTTAGCCACTTTGATGGAGAAAACTGTTCAGACTTTCAAACGTACAATTTTGATTTCCTCAAGCAATTATTAATTTTTAGTGGAATGAGTTCCTAGTGAAGTCACCGACATGTGTAAGCCTAACCTAACCTAACCTAGCCTAACCTAACCTAACCTAACCTAACCTAACCTAACCTAACCTAACCTAACCTAACCTAACCTAACCTAACCTAACCTAACCTAACCTAACCTAACCTAACCTAACCTAACCTAACCTAGCTAACCTAACAACCTAACCTAACCTAGCCTAACTTAGCTAACCTAACCTAACCTAACCTAACCTAACCTAACCTAACCTAACCTAACCTAACCTAACCTAACCTAACCTAACCTAGCAGAACATAACATATTCCCATAACATTACATTTTCCTTCCATTCAACTATAGAAAATAAATCTTGGTTTAACTCTGCTTGTTTCCATGCTATTTTCCGCATGGACACTGCTTTACAAAATTACCCTCACTTTTAAGCTTTAAACTTGTGTTACTTGCATTCCCTTCTAGGATAGCTCAAAATCTCTTCTTCGAGACTCTTAAAAACTTTTTCATATTAGAAAGTTTATTAATCTCTCTAGTTACTCTACCCATGCCTGCGGAGCAAGTGATTCTTTTTTACAGGCTTCATTTCCGACAGCGGTTGTAATTCCATAATTTTGAAATTATGCTGATATGACTTTAGCTCTTCTTCCGGCTCCTTTTATTTTGCGATAAAATAGAATTTTGATTCGTGTTCTGCTTCGACTTAACGAAGAAAAAGAAGTAGATTTTTTAACACCGACTCTGCCTACCCAGCTCTGCTTCCACCTCATCATCTCCCTGACATTTTACATAATTTGTCAACTCTTACTTCCTTATATTCTTTCTTATTCTCTCACTAGTGTCTTTCTATAAAACCACAGATGTTTAACCCTTTGTTACAGCTATATTTTTCGTTCAAACTTTTACCTCAAATTCCATTCCTAAAGATTCCAAAGATATTCCACCTTTTTCCACTTTCCTCAACTCATTTAAAAACTACGCTTGAAACGTTCTTTTTATGGGAACGCGGATGGCTTAGTGGATAAAACTCCCGGTTACTGTTAACTCAGCGACGTGGAGTCCAGTGTTTCGAATCCCGTGATGAGTTAAAATCTCCTGACTCATTAACATAATTTAACTTGCTCAAAAATGTTATTTCTTTTCTTTCAGAGCTTAGCACTTAGAATGTATACGGTCCCGACCGTAATCTGTGTAATTTTCTAAACTTACACTTACGAGCTTGCAGTTTGCATTGATAAACTGTTTCGATTCGTTTATTCTGGAAGCTCACGTGAACATTGTCTACCAATACGGAAGGGGAAAGACTTCTCAAAATTTAAACTATATATAATTGGGTTGACCGAGCACTGGAACAGTTTGAGCGAGTTCAGCACGTACCGCACCGCACCACACCGCACCGCACCACACCGCACCGCTATTCAATTTTTCGTACTTTACCGCACAGTGTTCCATCACTATATATTTAAAATCGTCAGGACACAAGGAATGCGTGCCGCATCACAACCCACCCTACCACACCACCTCAAAAATAGCGTACAACATACCAAACCGCACATTACCACACCACACCACACCGCACCGTACTCTGACAGCCCTAGTAGAAGCATACAGATTTTTTTTAGTTTATTTTTGGTGCACTAAATTATAATAACAAAATTATTATGAATTCTTTTAAATCTGAAAAAGAAGAAGAATGACGTCATATGAGAAAACAAAAGAATGACGTCATATGAAAAAAAAAGAAAGATGTCATGTGAGAAAAAAGAAGAAGAATGACCCCGTA
>JABUQX010071314.1:15000-33879 GCA_015478945.1 Trachelipus rathkii | reverse complement strand
GTTAATGACGACGAAAGCTATTAAAACATGCGTTCAATGAGTTTTTAAAGTTAGTACTAGTCACAGTACATTTTAAATATAATTTGTAATTCTTAATTAATATATGTAATAAAAATAACCAAATCGCGTAAAGTTTAAAATTCCGAAATATCTAGAACATGAAGTGAGAAATGTAAACAATAGATTTTAACAAACTTTCTCAAGGTGTAAAAACATCAATAATATTTCAACTACGTATATAAAACATACTTTAATAATTATAATATAAATATAATATATATAATTATTAATAATATATATATATATAAATATATATATATAATATATATATTATAATAAGTATATATATATATTAATATATATATATAATATTATATATATATATATACTATATATAATTATATATATCCGATAATTAATTTCAGTTCCGGCTGGAACCGGAATTACTAATCCCAAAAAAATTCGGCTGGAACCGAATTTCTTATGAACTTTCCTTTAACTATAAAGAATGCAAAAAAAAAAAAATATTTATATACTTTCAACATAAAATCTATATTTCATTACACACCACTTCAAGAACATATGGAAAATCATCATTGGAGAAATATCTGGAAGTCCAAAAATTAATAGTAAAAGAGAGATCTTTTATTTTCTAACAGGGGAACCACAAAAGAGCAATAGATCCAAGTCGTGAAATAAGCGAGTTTTGAGAGAGTTACCCCCAAAAAGAGTCTTTGGCCCCATCAATGACCCAAATCCAAAAAAATAAATTTTTATCGCAATGAGTAAACCAGCCATTCACAGTCACAGGAGAGAAGGGATTTAGAACTTATTGGCCATCCTCAACCAAAATATCTTATTCCTAAGTAGAAAAATTTTGTAGAGAAAATTACTAACTTCAAACAGGAAATTGAGATCAGCAGTATTTGAGGAATTATCTAAGGCTGATCAGATTTCATTTACTACAGATATAATAGAGAGCTAAATTAATTCAAACGACTCATTATTTCTTTAACTGCACTTACTTAGCGAGTTTGAAAAAAATGGACTGTGAACTCCATTGCATAGTATTTCCCAGGTTCTCATACTGATTAAAATCACTATTAAAAATAGAAGTAGGCAGTAAAATTTATCGCAATGTCTTTCCTAAAACACAATTTCATTTATCCTTCAGACTGGGCCATATAACATAAACTTGGAACTTATTTACAGGATACACAAGTTTTTTCTTGTTCATAAACTTCAATTTATTTAAAGATGCCTTATTTCTCAAAGAACAGTTGATTATAAAGAAAGTGTGACGAATATTTTACACATTCAACATTCCAGTTTGAACTGAAAGAACTTAAAAGAATACAAAGAGACTTGATCCACATCTTGCACAGCCCACTTAGCCAATTCAAAGATGTTAATCAACTGTGGTGGAAAGCACATATTGATTCTAGAAAAGAATTAATGTTTGAAAAATCTCTGCAAGTTTATATTATAGACAATACAATCATTTAAGCTTTGACTGCTAATAAAAGGCAAATACTTGAAAATTTAAAAGATTTGCAACCATTTCTCATGTTACTGGGAAACTATAAGCAAAATCAATTATATCAATTATTCTACATATTGAGCTCTCCAGATATCTCTCAAACTCTGAGTATGAACAGCAGAGAATAAAGAAGAGCTGAGAAAGGCATTAGAGTTTAGTATTTTGTATCGTTAGAAGAGAAAGATCAATAACATGATGCGAAACAAAGATAATATGTTTTAAATTACTGAGTAAACCCAAAGATACTAACTGTACTAAATGGATGCTGAAGAAATTTTAGCAAAATAATTGAAGTTAGAAAGTGATAATCTAGCTAGCAGTACAGGAAGAAGGTCAGGCTATGAGTCATTTAGAAACTAGCATACTAACATATAAACTAGATTTGCAAGTACCTCAATCATTCAGGGCTTAAGCAAAGAAATTACTGCTAAGTTACTAGTTTTATTAAGTTTGAAGAAAGTGAAGTGACAGCGAGTCCATTAGTGTTAAAAGGATAATAAAATCAGTGCCTTCCAAGGTAAATTCTTAATGGAAATTATTTTTTAACCAGAAAAATCATTTCTAATCTGGAAAAGAGATATTCCTGAATTGTGCGTTGGAAAGTGAAACAAAAGCTAAATCCCAAACATGACAGTACTAGCCCAAAATTACTCTCCTTTTCAGTCTCTTCCATATATTCAGAGAAATTATTTTTATTTTCAGAAACAGGAAATTTTTGAGAAAAACGTTTAAAAATATCGCCAAATACTGGTGAAGTTTTTCTTTTTTACTTCACCACAATTTCAGCAATATTTCAAAAGTGTTTAAAGAAAGTAACCTTATATTAATATATATATATAATATATATAATATATATATATATATATATAAATATATATAATATTATATATATATATATATATATATATATAAATTATATATAAAGATATATTTATATATTATATATAATATATTATATAATATATAATAATATATACCATATGTAACATATATATATATATTATAATATATATAATAATTATATATATATATATATATATAATATATATTATATATATAATATATATATAATATATATATATAATATATATATATATATATATATATAAAAATATATTAATACATAGATATATATATATATTTTAAATGGTCCTAAGTGTTTGAACCCTTACCCTTAAGAAGGTAAACCAAGAGTGTTTTTGAATGATGAAGATATATAATAATATTATAATTATAATATATATAATATTAATATATATATATTATTTTATATAATATATATATATAATATATATTATATATAATATATAATATATATATAATTTTGGCAATTAAATTATTTAATGGAATATTTATATAATCATAATTTGAAGATTATTGAGTAAACTTTATTAAATTAATAACTGTAGGTATGTGATACACTGTATGAATATACACAAGGCTACTATTTATAATTTTGTTAAAAAGATGGCTATGGGTATATAAATAAATCCTCCAGCAAATTCTTTCTCAGGAAGTAAGTATAAAATTCCAGTACAGCCGAATTTTCAAAATTCCGGCCGGAACCGGAGACTGGAAAAAAATGTCAAATTCCGGTACACTCTAAATAATATATTATACTATAATATATATATATATATATTATATATATATAATATATAATTTAATATATATTATATATATATATATATACTTATATATAAAATATATATATATATATATATATATATATATTATATATATTCTTTCTTATCTTCCCTCTTTCCCAGACTGAGGATTGAGGTGGATTGATCATCACAAATGAACCAGCCTGTAGAAGAATGTACAAAAGTCAAAAAAACCACCTTACCATTAGATTAGTGAGAATCGTCACAGACAGAAAAATCCACCCTAGGCTTCACGGAAGAGCGACGAACCCTCATGGTTAAATCGTCAGTGGGTTCATCCCTTGGCCCAGGTCGGCCACAAACATACCCCCTTCACAAAACCCGCCATCACTCCTATTATGCACTTTATTCTCGCCTCTGCCAAACTCACATTTCTCTCCTTCAGAAATTCATTTACTTATATAATATATATTATAATATATATAATAGTAATATATAAATAATATATATAATATATATATATAAAAATATATATAATTTTATATATATTAATACATTGTAGAGACAATATATATACTCTATAATAGGATAATTTAAATACATATATTAATGATAATGCTTTTCAGTAACACGATACTAATGAGAAGCAGAAGGTTCCATTTTGGCATCCCTTACTTCGAATGTTAATAGATATTTATTATTTAATGATAATTTTATGAGGGCCACCCCAAAAAAAGTTTCTCTTTAAGCGTTCATGGCAACACCAGATCCTTTTGTTTAACCTCTTTATTGTAGATAGTTTTTATTTTTTAATTTAATCCACTTATCCACTGTATGATGTCTTTATAGAGGTATATCTGTTAAACTTTATTTATTGTTGAATCAGTTCCTTTATACCTAAAAAAGAAAAAAGAAACACATTAATGCTTAACACTGTCTTAAAGAACAAAAAGGGGAAAAGGGAGGGGGAATTTCAACTACGTGAAAACGACGATCCTATGGGTGGTTCTTGTTTCTCTTCTTCTTCTTCTATAAATCTTTTGATCTTATACCTTTTTCCTCTCCTCTCCAACTTCCTCAAATCCTTCCCTCTACAGTCTCCTTTCAAACCCCTCCATCTTCACCCCTCCTTTTCAGTGGGATCTGCCAAATGATCTTTGCTCCATCCCATCGAACATCTTTTCAAAGCCTCTTCTAGAGCTGTTTATATAGCAATATCTATTTGAATTCTCAATGCCCACTTTGACTTGAATGTATTCCGTCCACAAGGTCTTGAGTAAGAGTACATATCCAGAATACCAAGTGGTTCAATCCCTATTACCTCCTCCCACCAAGCGTTTATGAGGATACCAGCTTCCATCCCTTCGATTAAACCTAATGTCTCCGCTTCCATCGTAGATCTTGCTTTTCTTTTCTCCATTTTTGATTTCAAAAAAATAGGACTACTCTTTCCTGACTCATCTACCAGGCTCACAATATACCCGATTTGGGGACTCCCCGGGTCTTCATCTATTACTTTCCTCATAGACGCGTCCGCATAGACAACAATTTTTAATTTTCCTTTGAGATTTTGAATCTGTATCTCCCAACTCTCATTTTTACTCCTCTCAATGATGCCTATGAGTTTCCTCATATCTTTGGTAGTTTCATTTTTGCAATATCTGCTCATATGACTCACTGGGTAAGCCAAATTTTTCCTATAAGGGATCTATACTTAGTCAATTCGTTTTCTTGTAGTTGAGTGTTGCCTTTGTAGTCCCACATGTCAGGTATCTCAAGGTTTCTCACATACCTTGTTTGTGATAGTAGTATTCCTTCTTTATCCACCTTCACATCCACTCCGATATAACGGAATTCTCCTTCTTCTTCACCTCCCACTTTCAATCTATTTTTTAATCTATTTATTACTGACTGACAAAACTCTTCTGATCCTCCATAGCAAAAATCGTCGACATGTGTACACATTATACCAACGAGTTTCCCTTTTCCTCTCCAGTAGAACATCGTAAGTTCCAGTTTGCTCCTGGTACCTCCCAAATCTTTTAGGATTGTAACCACACTTTCATACCACGTTCTGGCAGCATCCTTCAAACCGTAAACGGCTTTCCTTAATTTCCATAGACAGTCTTTCGTTTCTTCTTCTAAAGGGGGCCTAACCCACACATCTCTTTCAATTGTTTTCCCTTGAAGGTAAGCAGTCTTTATATCTATTTTTCTGCACTCCCATCCATAAAAACACATGATGGTCATGCAAAATTTCATTATCTCACCAGAGCACGTCGGAGCATCAGTAGCAAAAAGACCCTCCTTTTCTTCATACTCTCTCACTACCAATCTCGCTTTCCATATTTTTCTTCCATTTTTCATCTTTTGTACGATTACCCATTTTAATGAGAGTGCCTTTTGTCCCCTATTCTCTACCACCTAATAAACGTCATTTTTCTTCCAACTATTTAATTCCTCTTTTTGCCTCCTCTATTTCTTCTTCTGGGAAGTTACCATACCATCCTTCTGTATGTCCTCCATCTTCTATCAACTCTCAGACCATATTTACTTTTTCCTGCCTTGTTTCCTGCTCCTCCTTTATATTCTTATACTCCTTGAAATCTATCCATTGGGACACCGTCTTCACATCTTTACGGTTAAAACAATTCACTAACTTCTTACTGGTGGCTTTCCAGCTCTACTTACTATTTGAAATACTCTTTTTTTCTCCATTATCCTTTTTTTCACATATATATACCTTTTTCCTTGTTTAAAAGTTTCTTTTTTCTTGGGAATCATGGGGATATCTTCTTTTTCTTCTCCATCTTCTGTAATCTGTGGATCTTCTTCTAAATTTTCTCTTTCATCTTCACTACCGGATTCTTCTTCGTAGTATTGTCTTGTAGGAAAATTTGATCCTCCATCTTTTTTTCCGTTGTCTCTTGATTGTTCCTCTCCTTTTTCTTCCTCCCTGTGTGGTACTCTCCCTAGTCTCCTGATATGTACTCAATTAATTTCTCTAATAGTTCCTCCGTGTTTAACGACCACTGTTTTTCCCAATCTTCCGACGACCTCAGCAGGTCCTCTCCATTCTTTTCCCTTCTCTTTTATAAATATACCTCTTTCTCCTGGTATCGCTAACTCAATATGGTGTTCCCTCACATTTTGTTGGAGGCTCTTTTTATTTATTTCTTCAGTTTGATCTAATAGTGTATTTCTCTGCTTTATGGAAGACCTATCAACATGATTCCTAATATCGCATCTCTCCCCCTTCCTCCAACATTCCCTAGCCTTTCTTCTTCTCCCAATCTGGTAAGATTGGGTAAACCTATTTCAGGATGGATCCCTTCTTCTCTTAACTTCCGTATAGAGTCTTTTAAAAAGACCTTCCATCTTTCACATAAACCGTTGCCCTAAAGGACTCCTTGCTGCTGTTAGACTTTTTGTTTTATCCCGAATCTCTCTGTCATTTTCTTTATTTCCCATTTGAGAATTCAAGTCCGTTGTCACTAAACAATTCTTTTGGGGCCCCAAAACTTATCCATTTTTCTATAATTCTCTTTGTGATTTCTTGTCTTGCTTTTTATCCAGCTTGCCTGGCGATAACGAGTTGCGCTATCGATCATCACTAAAATTTTTCTCCTTCTAACTCTCCCAGATCCATGCAGACTACATCATTGAATACTCTTCCCAAAGGAAGTCCAACGATCAGTCTAGATGAGCTCTTTTAAAAACGAGCATACATCACAATTTTTCGTAGACATCTCTTCTAGACTTCTGTTGTATTACTTCTTTTTCACCTCATTTAAATATCTTTTCAAATGCGTCCAGATCAGTCTTCCACAATTTCTATCCCAGGGATGACCAAATGTATGGTAGTTTCCTTAACGCTTTCTTCCTGCTTTGAGTGTTTCTCAAATCTTCCTTGGTGTTTATCTTGGTACCAAACGAAATTTTTATCGAGTCCTTTTCTTAGTTGGATCTATTAGATGTCCTTTCCTATTCTCCCGACCTTTTACTCGTTTCTGTTGCAAAACACCTATGTCAAGAGCTCTTTTTCATTTCTATTGCTTCATATGCCATGCCGTGCCATCATCTCTTTCCCAACAAGCCAAGGAAATCTCCCCTCACCACTCATTCTCATTTTGAAAAATTCATGCCACGTATGTGCATGTATGTTAAATTGTCTTGCATAACCTGATATTCTGTCCACCAAATACATAGGTTCCTGCTTCTCCTCCACGTCTGAACATTCCTTCTTCTCTCCAAGACAAATAACCACTATTTGCACTCTCTCCCTATAACTGAGTCTACAAACCAGTTTTCAATCAAGGTCTCAAGATCATCATCTGTTTCGGGAAAAATGCTTTTTTCGTAAAACTATATTTAAGCATTTTCTCACTTTCTCTCACTTCAATCCGCTCGAGATTTGTTCTGAATCCTTCATTTCGAGAATTTCGTCTTCATTCTCACCCCTTACCTCTTGTAAGGACACATTGAGGCGAAATGTATTCTGATCTTACAAAATCATGCATTTTTTAATGAACCATCTGATATATAGGATTTTTCCTTTAAAGTTCAATCCTTTTTCTCCTCTTTCTTGATCCCTTTCTCACCAAAACAAACCAAAGCTTCTTTATATTTGCCTCTCCGATATCATCATCAGTTGAATAATAAGAGCATCTTGAATACTTTAAAGTCCAGTCCTTTTCCACAATACATTAGAGTAAGAGTTTCTGTTCATTAGGCTTCGCTGCATCTAACCTACATGACAGGCATTCGTAAATTTCCACCCAGAAGAAACCACACTACCGCAGACCAATCGCACTTCTCTTCATTTTCTTCAAATACTTCTGGGACATTAAATGTTCCCCCATTATAGTCGCTCTCATTTTTTTACTCCATATATCAGCTGCATGTTTTATTTCTTTGTATTTAAAAATACTTACTTATTTTAATATCGAACTTATCTTGTGTCCTATCCCTGCCGTATTGTTCATCCAATCACTTGATTATTGTCTTTTCCTCCTACAGATTGTAAATCCTCCATGGAAATATCCTTACCAATTGAGAATCCCTTTCTCCATAAATACTCAATATAATTTCTCTGCTGATATTCTACCTTTCTCCTTCTACAGAAACCACAAATCTATGCATTTCTCCACACGTCAGTTAGTCCTCCTCAGCGATCGTTCGCATTTTCCCATTTGGACATCATACTCCTTTGGGAATCTTTCCTTTTCCTTTCCTTCTGCACTTCGTTCGATTCTCCATTTCTGATAACATTGAAAGCCCTTCAGTTCTCTATAATGTGAGTAGAGCAGAGTTAGCGCAGTTTGTTAGTAATACAGTATATAATGATAATGACTACCTAACCAAAGTAAAAACGAGATTCGGATGTGTTTAGGATCTATTCGTTACTGTTCCTAAATAATTTATTCATTATTTAATGATTAATTTATGAAGGGTTACCCAAAAAAGTTTCTCTTTAAGGTCGTTGCATGCAACACCGGATCCTTTTTTTTTAACTCTTGTATGTAGATAGTTTTTATTTTTTTAACTTAACACTTATTTACTTTATAATGTCTTTTATTACTTTGTTAAAACCTTATTCAAGGGCATTCTTAATTTGTCAGTTCCTTATACCTACACTCAATATCAACGTAACATCACCTCAACAAAAAAAAACAAACACATTACCTTAACCACTTGTCATTCAACAATAACCATAGAAGGAAGGATAACAATAACGGGTAGGGAATTCACTACGTATGAAAACGACGATCTCATGGTCGGTTTCTTTGTTTCTCTATCTTTCTTTCCTTACATTTCCTTTTTTCTTCCCTTTTTTTTCCAATTTACTTTGTTTTTGAATTGTTTAAATATTTACATACTATTATATAGACCAATATATATATACTATAATAATATATATATAACTATAGATATATATTATTATATTATACTATAATATAATATATATAACTGCTATATATATAAGTTACATATAGAGTGAATATATATAATACAGAGATGCCCTTAAAGTTGTTTCCAAATTATAAAAAAACTCACCATAAATGGTCACTTTCAGACTCAGTCCCACCACTTCAGTGCCTTAATGTGTACGAGTAAGATTCGATGCAATATACACTTTCTGTTCCTCCAGTTATCCTGGTCTTGGCAGCCTTTTTACTTCTCCTCATTAACCCGTACCACGTTCCATTTGAATGGGATGCAGGCTTTCATAAAGCAAAATCAAATCATCCAAACGATACTGCTTAACCTCGGCTCAAAGCCCTTTTCTTCACCTTTGTATGGTTTTGGTTTGCTTAGCAATTAGTTTGACTAAGTTTGGCTTAAGTTAAATTTTCCACCTCTCGCTCATTTCCCCGATCTTGTCCTGGAGGAGGAAGAGATTAGGCAATAGAGAGGACTCCCGCGTACGCATTTATCTCTTCCTGCAACATATCAAGCCTACAGCAATAGCCTTCAATTATTCGATTACTCCTTATCACTTTTATTAAATACTGAAGACAAGGATTGATTTGTGTCATGCGGCCATCCAAGGTTACTTAAGCAGGTCTTTATTGTATATCAAGTAGTTCACAGTAACACGTGTGTTTTAAGCCTTTGTTCCCAACCTCCTTAAATTCTTTGCACCTAGTGTATTTTTACCTTTTAGGCCATTTCCAGCAATCACTTACTTTGGCAAGTGTGTCATTAAATGGATCCGTTGGAACCAGAGGGACAAATCGAGAACATTTGAACACTAATACCTTAGTTGTGCAACATTTGATCGCCACGCGATGTTTAGTAGCTATGTTGCATCATGTCTCTCAAGCAGATTTCTAGCTGGAATGATGGTTTTGTCTGCAGACCTTTGTTCTACTTATGCTCCATCTTCTTTCAACGCGTAACCACTATTCTCTTTTGCAATCGTGCCTTTCTTCTTCCCTCTTCGTCACCCGTTTCTGCATGAGCATCCCCCCGAAAGGCTGCACAGAAATTGCACACCGTTATCTGTTGTAATGCAGCCAACCTGAAGATAAATTTTTTTAATTTAGTCGTTTCCTCATTCAATTTGAGTTTTATAATTTTTCCGCATACGTTGAGTTTTCATATTGTTTTTGCTACGGAAAACTTTAAGAGGGGCTGCATGAATACGTAACATTGTTGGCTTAGGACTGTGCTGTCTGAATAAAACAGTTAAACTCTATTACAGCCAAAGATAGCCTCTCCTCTCTCTCTCAAAAATATTCAAATTAATCAGTGAACCTCATCTCCATAAACTCCTGTGTGTTCCCAGTCCAGCGTCTGCGGTTGTGACAACATAACTGACCATTAACATAATGTGGTTAAATCAGCCTTTCCCTATTTTACATATGACATCAAGATCCTCATCACTTTCTCTGGAGGGAGGTGGAACATCAGAGTTCATGTACAACAGGAACCGACAAAGAACTCAGACTCTCATAATTTATATATTTTTTGTGTCCAATGTCATGTAGCAGATAAATCTATAAGGCAGAATTATGTTATTTGTGATTGAGAAATGATATTATATTGATCAAATGAAACTGGTATCAAATTCAAAATTCTTTTGTATGACTGTATTCTGTTAGTTTTTTAAGCCTGTTAGTTGATCTATCCCACTTATATAGTTTAACCATTATTAAAATATAAACATCAGTGATCTTATAAAGCAACTTAAGAGCTCTCGTCTTGTTATAAAGATTTTTCGACATATAGACTGGGAGAATTGATTGTCTGACGCTCTTTCTGAGTTCTCACTCTGTGAGCACTCCGGTCCCGCCTTTACCCTCCTTCAACTTCGCAGCTTACATCAGCTCCTTAGTGCAAAGTAAGGATGTTTCTAAAAAAAGTTACATAACAAAAATCCTTTCTTTGTATAATAAAATATGTGAAATATTAATGTTGAATTTAAAATTAAAAAGAAATAAAATTCAAATAAAAAGTATCAGGTAAATACTTACGATCAAGTTATAGTGCATTTCAAGCATTGCTTATTACTTTAACTGTTATAAAGCCTATGTAAAGGTTTTTTGTTACACCTTCGGACCATTCTAATCTTTTAAACATTTCAACAAGACTCTGATATTCCCGTTCAATATTAAATGGTCCTTCTGTGCTCTTGACAGACCAAAAAAAAAACTTGATTAAGGGAAAATGGAGGCGGCCCCCATAGGGTTTGCTCCCCCCAAAAAAAAAAAAAAAAAGGGTTTTCCATCTTGCTGCTTTTTTATGAATTAAGCATCATCCACGCATTTCATATCACTATCAAAGACCTTCCTTTTATCTCTTCAACGTTATGCAATTTATAGACTGTTTTTGGGCACTTATTCATATCTTTTATACCAAATTTTAAACACAAAAACTAGCACTAAAAAGTTGTCTACGCTAATCAACAATAACAATATAATAACAGCAAATTGAGCTCATACGTGACTACTACAACATAATTAGTACTGATAAACTTAAGACTCATTATAACCACGTAATCAAATCAAATATACCTGAAATAAATATATAATGATAATATCTATATCAATCATAAATATAAACTAGCTACTATTAATAGTCAAGATATATAGCTTGCAAATAATACTACACAGAATATAGATAATAAATATTGCCATATTGTATTCATTTGTTCATTCTCAATTTTTATAGTATTTATATAATAGTATATAGTCTAACTTTAACTAATATATACTATTATATATTATATACTATATATATATAATATAATAAAATAATATATATATATATATATATATATATATATATCATATATATTATATTAGTATATATAATTATATATACTAATAATAATATATATAAAAACATTATATTATATAAGCGCCCAAATTTATTTTATGATATAGCCTCTCATAATCGCAATTATTTAGATAGAGCGAAAATTTGCGCTTTTTGCCCTTAAAAATATGTGAGCGCACTGATTTTATAAATTTGCGCATCAACTCATAGAACTTCACAATTTTTCCGGATGCTAATTATTTCCATTTCGTGAGCGCTAGTACACTTTCCCATGTTTGTTACTTCATTTCAGTGCTTGTCACCTTCTCCTTAATCAACGCAGCTAACATCCTGTGGAATACTTCTATATCTAAACTCTTTTCATCAGAACATATTCCCTTTGATGCCAAATTCTATCATAATAATTAAGCGATACATGAATTTGTTATATCTAATCTTCTGTTTGTATTTGTGCTAGGGTCTGCTATGTTTGAGGGTTATTGCTTTTTACCTTTGTTATTGTTGTATGATAGTGTAGACTATGTCTGGAATAAGATGTTAAATCAAAATATTATTATATATTTCATATGCACTGATGTAGAACGTGAGTCATTCTGTCGTCTCTTTTTTATTAGATCATATAGTCGAATCTCAGGCAGTCACTTTCTTTATTTGGTTTTTGATTTAGTGATTTATTCTTATATCTAAAGTTCTAACGATGTTCAAAGTATGAGACAATCTTAGGCTGACTAGGTGGTGTAGAAGAATTGATTATAAAATGATGAATTAAGATATTATTTAGATTAATTGGTTACTGTGATGGTGATGAATTAAAGGTACGTAAACGAGAGAATTAAATGAAAGATGTTGAGATGTCTTTGTGTCATGTTGTGAAAGGGGTAAATGATTACGTTGTTAAGCGGATGTATAGTGGTAAGTGTGTTGGGAACCGACCGGCTGGGAGACCGAAGAAAAAGTGGATTGAGTCAGTAAAGGAATGTTTGCAGGAGAGAAATGTGGAGTTTGGCAGAGGCGAGAAGAAAGGTGCATGATAGGAGAGAAAGGCGGGGTATTGTAAGGGGGTATGGTTATGGTCCACTTGGGCCAGGGGATGAACCCTACACTTGACGATTTACCATACTGAGGACCGTCGCGTCCCGTGAAGCTCGCTCCCTTTACGGTGGATTTTATCACTGCTTCAATCAGGGAGATCCGCGTTTAAGCGCGATACACACTTTTCGACTCTTCCACAACAGTATTCTTCACTGTTTTTTCGAGCAGTAACTCACCTTACTCACCAATTCTTGGGGAAAAAAAGGTAGATGAAGGAATTCTACAATGAACGTCTTTATCTATAGTACAATTAAAATACCCCGTAAATTTTCTTACTCATACTTTCATTCAAACGTTAATTATGTTATCTTCTTATCTATGTCCCGGATGACCTTACTTAATATTGATATGAGGAATTTCATCATGTTGGGTCCTTATAAGTGAGTACTTCTTTGCAACCCTATGTTGAATGCTTATATATTTATAATTAACCGTATTCTCTTTACGCACCTTAATATATCTCTCTCGATATATATATCATATATATATATCTATAAGTTATATCACACACACATATACACTATATATATATGAATAGTATATATAATATATTAGTGAGACGTGTCACGAGCGTAGCTGTACGAGAGGTGCGGTGAGTCAACATCAATAACCTGTAATAATTATGCAATTCCATTTACCTTTATAGGTTTCAAAAAAAGGAAATGACGGTTCATTCTGACATTCAGTGTTGTTACCATTCCTATATTTAATTCTGCAAAACAAATTGTTAGTAGCTCAACTCTTAATTCAAATAATAATGACAAAAATACACGCATCACCCCTTATTGCATCAATTAATTTTTCCTCCACACAACAAGGAGAGCCCACACCCATTAACACACACAAGATGCGATACATATATAAAAAAAAAAAAAAAAAAAAAAAAAAAAAACACTGGGCTGATTTTTTTTTGGTTCAAATCGCCCGGGTTTTTTCCAAACCTGTAATCATAACTGTATGACTTCTTAGTGTTAAGCTCAGAAAGAGCAACAACCAATATCCCAAGCAATTAACGAACGAATTCACAATATTTGATTTGGGGGACTGGAGGAGCATAGTAGACACTAGCTTTTCTGATACAAAACATAGAAAATACGAGACTTAGCAATTGTTTATGCTGCTCGATAACAAAACAGCAATTGTATTGTCGGAAAATATTAAAGGAGGGAAAGAGGAAGAAGCAAAGCTAGAATTGACATTCTTTGAGAAATGTCAGAAAGAGTGTGAGAAAGAGGAACCAGAAAAATTATTGCATTTTCAACGGAGAGAAGAGTTTTTAGTGTTACGAAGAATGGATTTTGCACTACTCCGTAATTAAATATAAGTTGAAGGGAAGGGAAAGAATATGAAATGCACTTCTCCATGCTAGAGAGATTCACCTCGGTTATGCGCTCTGCACACTCAGAGGGACCCTTCTTACCGAAGTAGTATTTATATTATGGGAAGTCAAAGATGTACGACTGCAAGTCCGACCAGTTTGCAACATTGAAAAAAAGAGATAGAACAGGGTACAGAAATGGGGTGATGATCTGAGATACCCAGAGAAGGAAATAGTTTAACAGAATAAAAAGAAATATTTAGAGATTAGGAAAAGGTCTAGAATGTTGGATTCATCTCCAAGACGATCATTGATTTGGTGTTATCTATACATTAATGTGATAGTTTGAACAGTTAATAATTCCATTAAAAGGATGTTCACTTTAAATTTGAATTTAGGTTTACATTAACTAGTGCAATTGTATATTACAATATACATAGCTTTATTTTAACTTATGGGGTAATATGATACAATAATTTGATATAATAATAAAAACAAATAAATCATCACCTTGGGTTTATATTTTGACTGTTCTTTTCCTTCTGCTCTTGGTGGTAGATAGTCAGGTAAGGAAGATGGCTGGCCACTGGAAATTGGACTTCCACGAGATGCAATTAAGCCAAATGGAGGAGGAGTCTCACTTAAAGTTCTGTTAACTAATAGTTCATCATTTGCTATAAAAGAAAAATTTTATTTTAATGAACAATTTAAAAATAAACGAAAGTGCAATTACAAATTTTCTTTTGAAATTACCATATATAATCATAAAAAAAATAAATAAATACAAAACTCTAGTTATGAACAATTCTATGTTATATTAGCTGTGTTTTAGTGATGCATCAGATACCAAATTTTTAAAATCCACAGATGCGGATGTTTAATTTTAACATCCATGGATGATGCAGATATTTAATGTTACACATTTGCAGATGCGTATGTTTTCATTCCTTTATATAAAGGATATATATATATATATATATATATATATATATATATATATATATATATATATATATATATATATATATATATATCCTGTATAAATCTCTGATTAAAAATTACTATTAACCTTTCCTCTCATTACCAATATATTTTTGATATATTCATTGTGTTTTAGATCCGATGGAAAAAACAGGTCAATTTCTTAAATTTTTATTTATATAGCGGAGGCGATTTTAACGCTCACCACTCCGCCTGGTATAAAGACTACCCCTCTGACCCCCTCGGCAACCATATCCTTAACGAATTAGAATCCCTTAATTTCCTCAATTCCAAAAACCTCCCCAAGCAAACCAATCCCCCACCTCCCCTGATGTCCCATTCTGTTCCCCCTCCTTACATCACTGACTAACCTGGGACACCACTACCGACCTACACTCAGACCACCTCCCTATTCTTATATCTCTAACCTCCTCCCACCAAACCCCCCAAAATAAGATCACTACATACACTAACTACAAAAAAGCTAACTAGCCAGCATTCACTGACCATATCGAAACCCATATTAACCCCACACCAATCCAAGACAGAACATCCCTACACACCTCCATTATTCAATTAAATAACTTAATCACCAAATCAGCTAACCTATACATACCCAAAGGTCACAGAAAATCCTATAACCCCAAACTCTCCCCTGAAATCAGCCAACTCATTAAACAAAGAAACTCCCTTTGAAAACTTAGATCATATACCCCACTCATCACTAACCAAATAACAAACCTCAATACCCAAATCACCAACCTCATAACCACCAACACCACCAATAAGTTTTCAGAATACTTACAATCCAACATCTCACGCATTGATAATAAGAAAACCTGGCAAGTCATCAAAAAACTAAATAACTCTCGAAACAACCCCCTTCCCCTTACCTGATAACTCCCTCCCCTCTCCAAAACAACAATCAGACAGCCTAGCAAAACATTATGCTAACATTTCTCGCAAACCAACCCACCCCAATAACAGGAAAACAAAAAAAAACAACTCAGAAAACTCCCCTTAGACCACAACCCCCCACCCCCTTTTACAACTGAAAGATAGATAGAAACATCAAAACCCTCAAAAATTTACACCAGCTACAGGACCAGACTCAATCTCTAACCTACATATTAAAACACCTCAGTGAAAAAGCACTTCTCCTTATCACAGAAATCTTCAACAAATCCTGGCAACTTAACTATATACCCTCAATCTGGAAACAAGCATTCATATTCCCAAAACTCAAACCTAAAAAAGACCCCAACTCGCCCTCCTCTTACCGCCCAATTTCTCTCCTCTCCTCTCCTCCATCAGTAAACTGCTGGAGAAACCAATATTAAACAAAATCTCCCCTCTCATCACCTCAATTTCCAACATGGCTTTAAAAGCAACCACTCCAACAACTACAGCCCTTACCCCCCCCACCCAACACATCATCAATGGCTTCAACCAAACCCCATTCCTCCTCCCATAGATCCATTCTCACAGCAATCGACATCACAAAGCCTTTGACACTGTCCTCACATTCATTCTTATTCAAATAACTTCATCCCCCCCTAGAAAATAACGACAAAAATGGCTTTCTAATTTCTCACTAACCGTTCGCAAAGTTCTCCACAAAAAATCTCTCCCACTTCCATTAATTATAAACGGCGTCCCACAGGGTTGCCATTCCTCCTCCAACCTCTTCAATCTTTTTCACGGCTGACTATGTCTGCCTCATTCCCAACATCCAGACGTAAATAATAGCCACTCATCACCCCAAGAAATATTACACAATTAGAAAACTTGGGTTACTCTCCAATTAGATGACCGCCTACCCCCTTCAAATCGCCATCACCTCCTAACCCCGACGCCACCAATCTTCACCCACCAATAGTTTTTCCTGAACACAATCCCTCCCCTAAACAAAACAAAAATTTAGGGACTTACCTATGACACACACATAACGTTTTCCCCCCATCAACCAAATCACCCATCAACCCAACAGAAACTAAACACCCTCAGAACCCTATCCCAACACAACTTCAGTGAACAAGGGAAACACACCCTTACCACCACTTATAAAACAATTCCTCAGAACAAATATAAACTATGTCTCCCCATGGTTTCCAGCACTGTCAAAATCTAACTCAAAAAAAAATTACAAATCCACACCAAAACACCGCCCCTTAGAATCATCACGGATGCACTAAAAACTACCAACATTTACATGACGAGACTTACATCCTTCCTATCTTCCACCACCTGGAGATGGATGGGGACTCCATTCTACAGAAAATCTAATCCAACCACCATGTCACCAAAATATTTCTCCAACCCCGCCTGACACAAGCTAAAATCCCCACCCTCTCACAGCTAAAATTCTATGAATGACATTTACAACATTTATTCCCCCCTCCCCTCCAATAGGTCATTGGCTTACACATATCATACACAAAACTAACTAACATGTACCTTACAAAACCACCCAAAAAATTTCCCCTATAGAAGAAAACACTGTCCAGAAGAGGCCAAATTTACCTCGCCAGGAGCAGATCAGGTTCACCGCCCAAAACTCTTACATTATAAATTATAGATTCAAACAGACAATGTTTACTTCCCTCACCTGCACCAGATGCTCACATTCCAGACTTCTCTGATATCTTCCCTTCTCGACCTGTGCAAACCGCCTCAAGAGCGGTGGGTGCTTCCTGAAGCAGTGTCTTTTTTTTATGGCCCTCCAATTTGAGGTGGGCGGAGGCAGAAGTAAATAAGGTTAAATATATATTATATATATATATATATATATATATATATATATATATATATACGTATATATATATATAAATATATGGTATCTATATAATTATATATATATATACCTAATATATATATATATTATATAAATATCTATATATAATATATATATATATATATATATATATATATATATATAATTATATATATATATATATATAATATATTATATATAGAAGTAAATAATATATATATATATAATAAGGATGTACAGATAGTATCGTATCGGAATCGGAAGTATCAGCCATTTTTTCTTGGTTATCGTTTCGGTATTGGTTTAATATGGCCGATACTTCTACTTTTTGGGTGAAGAATTATGAGAAACTTTAGATTAAATAATAAATCTAGTTTTGATATATTAAAAGAAGGTTCTAATAAGGAATTCCTTTAAGCTAGCTGAAACCCCACAAGAATGGGATCTCCGACGGTGAACCACTTTTAAAAAGGATTTAAAAAGCATAACCGAGGAGCTTGTCGCGTACCAAAAAAAAAAAAAAAAAGATTAACAGAAGTGGAAGCTGCCTTATCAACCTGGCAACAGCACCTGATAGTGACGATGGGTGGCTTTTCAGCAAATACCTATGAAGAAGAAGAGGATTTAGGGAATATGTTAGGCTTTTGATACGTTCATGGGCTGAAATTGCCATTGACAAATCATTCACCTTTCAAAGGAATCACACCCAAGAACCTAATCAAAAAACTGAAGAGACCAGTCATCAAGGAGCAAAGATAATTCAAAATTTTGCAAATCTGTAAAA
>JABUQX010071314.1:0-12500 GCA_015478945.1 Trachelipus rathkii | reverse complement strand
AATAAATATAATATATATATATATATATATATATATATATATATATATATATATATATATATATATATATATATATATATATAACTTACATGATATGCCCAAGTAATGAAAGTGAAACTGGTCATTTGAACTTTTCCTTCTTATTTTACTTTCTCTTGGACTACGAATGTCATCATAAGCACTTCCATTCTCTGCAAAATTTTCTCTTATGGGAGATGTTCCTCCACGTCTCTTAACACCCCCTATAGTCCCTTCACTGGAAGAACTGTCATTAAGGTAATCACCAATGCATGATCCTTCAAGGCTATAATCTCTGAAAGTATAACGTAAATTAATATCAAAAATAACATCAAAATCTTGAAATATATATGCTAGAATCCATACAAAAAACACACTATCATACTCAAGTCGGCCCACTGTATTTTTATGTGTGTAAGCATCCACCTGGGCAATAAGTTCATCATTTGAATCTCTTAATTTCTGGTTTTCAGCTATAAGTTCTTCAATTTTAAGGACAAGTTTGTGAAATTCCTCTTCTCTTGGACTTAAGCTTTCATATTCTGCAATCTATGAAAAATTCAAAAGGTTTTTAATAACAAAGGAGGTACAAGAAAAAGTTCAGCAAATTCGCTTATAACGACAAAGTCCTTAGTAGTAATGTTGGGAGTTCGTAGCTAGCCGAGGTCACGCTGGCTCGGTGAGGGTACTTTCACTTATCGGACGGAGGCGCATTTGATCCTCGTAATTATTTATTTTATTTATTTATTTATTTATTTATTTATTTATTTATTTATTATTTTTATTATTATTATTATTATTATTATTATTATTATTATTATTATTATTATTATTATTATTATTATTATTATTTATCAGGGTTAGAATTATCGTATCAGGCTAAAATTTGGAGGCGTCCTAGGTGGTGACTTAACTTCATCATAGACGATGTCCGTGCGCTCCCCCATAAAATTGAAATGTGCATAGAAGGCTGAAATTTGGAGAAAGGATTTGGATCCGGAGTCGGATTCGGAACCGGCACCGGTGCTGTGCTGGGTTAGGAGATATTTGTATAATAATACAATATTTATGTCTTTATATATGTTATGGAACCTGTAGATCTCGAATATGATGGTTATAAGTTCGTAATGGGTGTCTGGGGACCTCCCGAAGGGAGGTTCCATGTAGAAATGGACGAAATGCATAAGAGAAGTGGAGAAAGGAGTCGAAGTCTGAGTCAGAGAAGGAAAGAGTCTGAGAAGGAGTCAGAGCTGACAACGGCACCGGTGCTGAAGCCGGTGCAATGCTGAGTAAATAAATATTCGTTTGGACAAATATTGGTATCAAATAATATGTTTATAAAGTCGTAGAACTTGAATATGTGGGTTATAAGTTTGTAAAGGATGTCTGGGGAGCACCCCAGAGGGGGGATCCCCAGAAGAAATGAACAACGCAAAACAGAAGATGGAGGAAGGAAGAAGGAGGAAGGATGGAGGAAGTCTCATGTGTCGGAGCAAATGAGTCACAGCCTCCACCGGTGCTGGAGCCGGTGCGGAGCTGAGTTAGTAAACATTGGTTTGCTATTTTTGTTTTATGTTTCCTTTTACATTTAATTTTTGTCTTCGATTTAAATTTTTAATTTATTTTCAAATTTTTATTATATTTTATTTATTTTTAATTTATTTGTTTTATTTGCTTAAAACATTTTGTGTTTACTAAAATTTTTATGCTTCTCAAGTTTATAATGTAAAAAATTTGCATTTTTACACCATCTAAAGCAGTAAATCAGTAAATCGGTAAAACAAACCACCCACCCTACCCACCCACCCGTGATCTATTGATCTATTGATTCAAGTCATATTTTGTAAAATATAACACAAAACTTTTATCTTTTTATGATTATAACTTAAAAATTTGTGTTTTTACTTACCCTAAAGCAGTAAATAAGTAAATCAAACCACCCACCCCACCACACCCCACCCATCCGTGATCTATTGATTTATTGATCTGTTAATCTATTGATCTATTGATTCAAGTCATATTTTGTATAACATAACACAAAACTTTTATTTTGTTTTTGTGTTATTTGTTTAAATCATTTTTGTTTTTAATAAAAAAAATTTCTTTTCATGTTTATAACTTAAAAAACTTGTTCTTTTACATAACCTAAAGCAGTAAATTAGTAAATAAGCAAATTAAACCACCCACCCCACCAGCCAATGATCTATTGATTCAAATCATATTTTGTATAACATAACAAAACTTTTATGCTTTTCATGTTTATAACTTTAAAAATTTATGTTTTTACACACCCTAAAGCAGTAAATCAGTAAATCAGTATATCAAACCACCCACCCCATTCCTCCTCACCCGCCCATGATCTATTGATCTATTGATTCATCATATTTTGTATAACATAACACAAAACGTTTATGCTTTTCATGTTTATAACTTAAAAAATTGGTGTTTTTACATACCCTAAATCAGTAAATCAGTAAATCAAACCACCTGCCCCACCTCCTCAACCCACCCATGATATATTTGATCTATTAATCTATAGATCTATTGATTCGTCATATTTTGTATAACATAATACAAAAACCTTTATTTATTTTTGTTTTACTTACTTTCAACATTTTCATTTTACCAAAATTTTTATTCATTTTATGATTAAAACTTATAAAAGTAGCGTTTTTACACCATCTAAAGCAGTAAATCAGTAAATCAAACCATCCTCCCCTACCCTTGCTTCCCTTCTCCCACCCTTCCATGATCTATTGACCTATTGATCTATTGATTCAAGTCATATTTCGAGTATCTTTTTGAATAAACAACATAAAAACGTTCTTTTTACACTGATCATCGAATATATGCTAATGTAACAAAGTTTTCATATTAATAAAGCTAACATAGCATCATCCGAACTAAGAATATAATGTACAACAACAAACCTAACACACCTCAAGCCTGAATAAACGGCTAAAATTAACAAAGTTCCACACTTAACAACAGTAAAGTAACTAACATAGCATACAAAAACGTAACCTATTCACACTTTGTCAAGCATATCTCTAACATATCAATGTTAATTTTACATTAACATTTTAATATTTAACAAAAATTTACCATAAACTTACCTAACTATCATAATACCTAACGGCTAAATGCAAACATAGTAAAGTTTTATCCTCTGTAAAGCTAAACTATGAACATAACATACTTAACACACAACAGCCATACGAATAAACAGCTATCATTAACAACTTAACCAATAAAGCGAACATATGGGAAGTAAAACAAGTTTTCATTTTTATAACATATAATTTTCATTGAAAAGTGTTATATAAAATACATAAAAACATATAATTTATTTTAAATATATTAATTAGTCCAAAAGTGCATGTAATCTCACCAGACAACAACAACAATAACAATAAACATGTTTACGATGGTAATGTGCATACAAAGGAGACCTATACAGATAATTTGATGTGAAACGAGCTTAGACAAAACAAAAAAAGTATTAAATAATAAAAATAATAATAATAATTGTGACAGGATATATATATATATATATATATATATATATATATATATATATATATATTATATAATAATTATATATATATATATATATATATATATATATATATATATATAAATTCATCACATACATATCGTTTATACGATGACTTAAGATCTAAAAATGCTAAATCTTTACACAAAAACCAGTCCTTTTTATCGTTATACTGAAGATATTTTTTCACTTCCTTGATACCATCACAGAGTACATATGTTAAAATTTCACGTTCAGATACTAAAATTTGTTTACTAGATAGATCAGCTTGGTAAATAGACTTTAACCACTGGTCCCTAAGTTGTTGAATAAATTTATGTACCTCTATAGAGGTTAAGAACTGGTCAATAATATTTACAGAATCGACAGCTAGCGTATTTTTAAAGGTATAATACTCCTGATACAGCATATAATGAGCCACAGTGACATAATTAGACAGCATTTCCATTTTCTTTAACTGATTTATTATTATTTTACGAACGTGAGACATCTATTCTATATGGTGTGCACCATTAATATATAGATTCCATAGGGTGAAGGTTTAAATATCCCTGTATCTTTACACCTTTGAAATACTCTAACATCTATACTATCCGAACCCTGACATTTAGAAAATGTCAGAATAAGTCGTTTAACAGCTTCTTCAGCCCCACTGATAACTAGCGCCCATCGGTTTAAGATATTGTGGGACTTAAAGTGTTCATTAGCCCAATCTTCAGCATGTTGACACAAAGTAATTCGTCCGAAATCATAAAAACACGTTTGTTATAGCCATAGTAACTTTGTTAATGTTGTTTTTAATAAGTTTGTTATATTAACCATGGGATAAACAAATTGACGGTTTTGGGTAATGCTTCGAAAGGGGATAGGCTAAGTTTTATGGACAATGTTAGTTACTTACCATTGATAAGCAAAGAACTTTGTTAATGAAAACTGTTCATTCGTAAGTTAAGCATGTTATGTTCTTAGCTCAAGTTAGCATTTATTAGTTTGTCTTTTTTTTTTTTTTTTTTTTTTTTTTTTTTTTTAAGTTTTGTTAAATATAACTATATATATATATAAAATAGCCTTGAATGAAACATAAAACGAATTGCTCGTAAGGCCTAAAAGTGAAAGTACATAAATGTAAACAGGTTTAACCTTCTCTTAGGCTTATGCTTGTACTAATTTTATATTTTCTTTTCTCCTGAGACTTATTTTAGCGTCATAATCGTTGTGGATTTGAAAGCTTTAGGAGGTTGCCCTCTGTCGTAAAAGTGTGTTCTTATTTCACATGGTACATATACATCCCGTTAGCATGGTTCGTCTTGATAAATATACCTCTATACAGGACACATTGTACAATGGGAAATCAATATCCCTAAAAGTGAAGTGGACCCTCTCCCTTTATATAAAGAGTGCCAGATGATTTGAATGTTTAAATGTACTACTATGGTTATAACAAACGTAGCTCTTATGACTGACGACTACCTTGTGTGTCAACATGTTGATGACAAGATGAATTACTCCTTTAAGTCCCACAATATTCCCAAACCGATGGGCGCTAGGTTATCACCCGGAAGTTGAAAGCCAGCTGTTAACGACTTTATCTTTGACATTTTCTAAATGTCAGGGTTCGGATATATAGATGTTAGAGTATTTCAAAGGTAAAAAGATGGTTGGTGGATATTAAACCTTCATCCTATAATCTTTATAGATAGCAGCACAATCTTCATATAAAAATATATGTTCACGTTCAGAAAATCATATAAATCAGTTAAAGAAACGAAAATGCTGGGCCAATTTATGTCACCGTGGCTCATTATATGCCAAAAGGTGGTCAGAGTATTGGAGGTCTTTTAAAAAAAACGTTAGCTGCTTCATTCTTGAAAATATTATTGACCAGTTCTTAACCTCTATAGATGTACTTTATTCAACAACTTAGGGACCAGTGGTTAGAGTCTATTTACCAAGCTGACTGGTCTAGCAAACAAAATTTAAACTGAATGTGAACTTAATATAGCAAAATCGGGTGATGGTGGCTGAGGGGAAGTGTGAAAAAAATATCTTACGCATAATGACACTGAAAATGACCTGGTTTTTTGTGTAAAGATCTAGCTTGACACCTGGTCATCAAAAACTGATAAGTGCGTGATGAATATACAGTAGCATACAGCAGCAGGATATATATATATATATAGAGTATATATATATACATATATATATATATATATATATATGATATGGGATATATATATATATATAAGTATTATAGTTATATATATCATGTAAATTAATACATATTTAACACTTTTGCTTGCCTTAAGCCTCGTTTCACATCAATTTATATGTAGTTAGGTCTCCCTGGAATATATTATTAAGCATCATAAACACAAGTGTTTATTGTTATTGTTTTAGCTGTCTGGTGAGATTATATGCACATTTGAACTAATTAATATATTTAAATGTAAACTTATATGTTTTTATGTATTTTATACAACACTTTTCAAAATGAAAATTGGCAACAAAAATGAAAACTGTTTCACTTTTCCCTATGGCGCTTTATTGCTAAGTTTACGATATTGCTTATTCGCATGGGCAGGTGCGGTATGTTGCTGTCTATAGTTTAGCTTTTTACAGAAGATAAAACTCTTACAGTTTCCTTGTATTTAGCCAGGTTAGGTATTATGATGTTAAAAAGTGCTTGGCAGTAAATTTTTGTTAATACAAAATGCCAATGTACCAATACGGATATGGAATAGAGATATGCTTCGGACAAAGCGCGGAAAAGTTAATATGTTTGAAGTGCTATGTTGAAGTCATTTACTGTTGTTAGTCTTGAACGGTTAATTTTAGTCATTTATTCGATCATAAGGTTTTAGGTTTGCTTTGTACATTATATTCTTAGTTCAAGCAGATGCCATGTTAGCTCGATAATGTATGAAAAACTCGTTTACACTTAGCTATTGATAATGACACAGAACATGTTAATATGCTTTAAAAAACTTGTTTTTATGTTATGTTTATCCCTACAAAAGATACTCGAAATGTGACTTAATCAATAGATCAATAGGGCAACAGATCATGGGGGGGTGGGAGGGGAGGGTGTTTTGATTTACTGACTTACTGCTTTTAGGTATGTAAAAACATTTTTTAAGTTGCAATCATAAATGAATAAAAATTGACAAATGTCTTTTTTAGACCATCTTTAACAGTGGTTTATATTTGGTTTCTTAATTTTGAAACAAAAATATACTTGAATCAATAGATCAATAGATCATGGGGGGTAGGGAGGTGGTGCGGGTGGGAGGTTTGATTTACTGATTTAGGGTATGTAAAAACACCAATTTTTTAAGTTATAAACATGGCGCTACAAACGTTTTGTGTTAGTTGCCAAAATATAGGATTCTGAATCAATAGATCATGGGCGGGTGGGGAGGGGTGGTATGGGGTAAGTGGTTTGATTTACTGATTTAGGGTATGTAAAAACACAAATTTTTTAAGTTATAAATTATAGTGCCATAAAAAGCTTTGCGTAATTTTCGAAGTTAAAATATGATTAAATTATTAGATCACAGGGATTCCTGCAGGAGGGTGGTAAGGGGTGGGGTGGGTGGTTTGATTTACTGATTTAGGGTATGTAAAAGTACAAGTTTTTTAAGTTATAAACATGAAAAGAAAATAAATTTAGTAAAAACAAAAATGATTTAAACAAATAACACAAAAATAAAATAAAAGTTTTGTGATATGTTATACAAAATATGACTTGAATCAATAGATCAATAAATAGATCAATTGATCACGGATGGGTGGGGAGGGGTGGGGTGGGTGGTTTGTTACTGATTTACTACTTTAGGGTATGTAAAAACACAAATTACTAAGTTATAAACATATAAAGAATAAAAGTTTTGTTGTTATACAGAATATGACTTGAATCAATAGATCAATGATCACGGGTGGGTGAGGAGGGTAGGGTGGGTGGTTTGAATTACTGATTTGCTGCTTTAGATGGTGTAAAAACGCAAATTTTTTGTTATAAACATGAAAAGCATAAAAATATTAGTAAACACAAAATGTTTGAAGAAAATAAAACAAAAATTAAAAATTAATAAAAAATAATAAAAATTTGAAAATAAATTAAAAATTTAAATTGAAAACAAAAATTAAATGTAAAATGAAACATAAAATAAAAATAGCAAACGAATGTTTACTAACTCAGCAATGCACCGGCTCCAACACCGGTGCAGGCTGTGACTCATTTGCTCCGACACATGAGACTTCCTTCATCTTTAATCCTTCTGTTTTGCGTTCCATGCATTTCTTCTGGGGATCCCCCCTCTAGGGGGGGGGTCCCCAGACATCCTTTTTGAAACGTACAAAATCCTACATTTATAAAACATCCCACAACAAAAATTTGTATAAAACATATATTTGATACATCTATTTCAATAAGACCGTAAAAAAGACCACATTTAATGATACACGTCCACCTCCTATGTCTTCATCAATGACATTCTTATACATCAAGACTCCTTCTCCAACTCTTTCCTTTTCTGACTCCGACTTCCTCGACTCCTCTCCACTTCCTCTTAGCATTTCATCCATTTCTACAGCCCAGACACCCTTTTTACGAACTTATAAATCTTCATCATGTCTCTACAGCATCTACGGGTTCGGGATAACATATATAAAGACACAAATATTGTAATATATACAAATATTTACTAACCCAGCACCGCACCGGAGCCAGCACCGGTGCCGGTTCCGAATAAGAATCCGGATCCGAACCTTTCTCCAATTTTTCAGCCTCTACGCACATTTCAATTTTTAGGGGGGCGCATGGACACGTAACCTCGTCTACGATGAGGTTACGTCACCACCTAGCGCGCCTCCAAATTAGCGCCCGATACGAGTAAGCTTCAACTCCTGATAGATATATAATAATAATAATAATAATAATAATAATAATAATAATAATAATAATAATAATAATAATAATAATAATAACAAAAAAAAATAAAAAAATAAGCTAAAATAAATAAATAAAAATAAATATAATTAATATCAAACCACCGGCATCCGATAAGTGAAAGTACGCTCACCGAGCCAGCGTGACCTCGGCTAGCTACGAACTCCCAACATTACTACTGTCCTTACACTTTAATTTTCAAAATACAGAACCAGCAATCAAAAACCCAAAAGCTAAAAACCTAATCTTTATCGTTTTGCTTTTTGTTAGACTACTTTTAATTTAATTTTTGGAATGCTTCCTTAGCATATATATATATATACAGTAGTGAGCGATATCCAAGGAAATTTTTTTCGGGAGAAAATTACCTTGAGTATATATATATATATAAGTATATATATATATATGATATAGTATATTTTTAATATATATTTTTTTATATATCTTTTTATATATATATAAGTTATATATATATATATATATATATATATATATATATATATATATATAAATGGTATATGTATATATATATATATATATATATAAAGTGGATGGAAAAAATTATTAAATTCCTAAGAAAAATGGGGGAAGAATTTATATGAATTACTAAAATCATCTCGCACTAAATTTAAATTTATTTTGTCTGACGTGAGAGTGTGAGTTTTAAGTCTGAGATAATATCAAATTTTTATTTCAATATTTCGGTGTATGTAGAGGAGGCAAGTCCAATAAGTCTTTTATCTCCATTGTTTCTCAAGTAGGTTTTCAGCTTCTTTCTACAAAAGCATTAAACACGGTAAAATTACCAGTATTTGCAACAAGATGTAAATATTTGAAATTGTGACTGCGAACAAGAAACTAGTCCATCTATTGGAGGTTTTTGGGTGACCTGTGCCAGGATGCCATTTCAACTTCCATAAATCCCATACTGCTTTACTAAATCTTCATTTGGGCTCTCGATCCTCCTCCTTGTTAAATATTACACAATCTCTTAGTTTTCTCATATGGTACATTACATCTGCTCGGTATAACAAATTGCAAGGAAAATTTAAAAACCTTTCTCCCACTGATATTAAATCATCCAAAAATTGTATAAAAATGGGTGTGCGATACAAGTCTGTGGGTCGGAAGTAGGGAATGTTGGGTCTGTATTTTTGGAATTTGTTAATTCGTGGTACAGCAATTTCAATACTCAGTTCAGATTCAGATGCGCTACACATTCTTCAAAAAATCAGCTGATATTCTTAATGTTGCACTTTCTCTGATGGTTTCCAAGTTTAGTTTTAACCAATGGACTTACGAGATTTGTCCCTGACATTTTAATTTAATTATATAAATTAATTTAACTTGCACTTTATATTATTAACGGATATGATACCTAAAATTTTTAGTGTATTTCGGGGTGGGCCATGGCCCCCTGGCCCCCCTAAATACGCCACTGTATATATATATATATATATATGGTTATATATATATATATATATATATATATATATATATATATGCGTTGCTATATATATATTATATATAGGGTGCGGCAATAACTCGCTATTTGAAATGCGCGCCAACCAGGCTATAGTCGGGGCTAGCCGTGCGGGCGTGGTCCTCAATTTAGAGCGCGGGGTTCTAAAGTTTTGTTCCCTTACCACGGTTAGTCGTAACTGCTGCGTTTTAACAGTGTGGAGCGTAAGTTTGCCGTGGATGCCTACTGAACGGGTGTTCTTGTGATCAAAAAACTCCAGCGCGCTCTCGTATCGCCAATCTAGCCCCATTGGGCCCTGTCCGGAACGGAAATCGATTGTAACATAGGTCACTACGTTCCAGACCGCCTCGCAGTGCATACGACATATCTGAGAGCCTGGGGGTCCCCAAATTCCATCGCTAACTTTAGTCTTGCAATCCCCACGGCGTTCTGCGCTCCAACATGCGTCTGCCCCTGGAACATCCGATCGTTCAGTGAGGCGCATTTCTTCACGAGCGACCTTCATTACTTCCGCATAAGCTTTGGCAATTGCAGGAATCCCTCTCGAAGTGACTTCCTCATTTCTTGAGGAAGGCATGGGCAAGCTTTCGCAAACGTTCCTGAGGACGCCATTGTATTTTTCAATGATGAAGCCCATTTCAGTTGAATGATGCGTCAACAAACAGAACATGCGCTACTGGCCGACATCAATCCCGTGAGACTGTAAAATTACCCCTGCATTCACCAAATGTCAGTGTGGTGTGCAATTTCCTCTGATGGGATTGTTTGAGCCATGGTTTTTTTTTAGAATGAGTCACTGTGACAGTGAATTCAGACTGGTATGTGACCATGTTGGTTGAATATTTTTCCCCTGTGCCTCGATGAATTGGGACTTAGGGAGACATTTACCAACAGGACGGAGCAATGGCCACACCCTGAGAGCACTCCATGGCTGTTTTGAGAGACCACTGGAGGCCTCATCTCAGTACAGGGCGATTTGGAGGGCTGCCGCCAGCCTGTTCCGGCCCTGCGACTTCTTTTTTCAGGGAAGTTGGGTCCTGAAATCCCGCTGCTTATGTCAAATCCATCCTGAGGACCCTACCAGACCTGAAGGCCAACATCAGGGCCATTATTACAACATACCAGCTACTTATGCTGGTGGGCGGTCATGACAAATGCAAGAAATCAGCTTATTCAGAAAATCAGAACCCCAAACCTACAATTTATAATGAGAATTCTAAATATAACTATAGCTCATTAAACATGATAATATTATCAAATAAAAACTTTAAATAGTTTTACCTCTGAACAAGACCAGAGGTTGTATGGAAATTATAGCAGGGCAGATTGTTACTTCAACCGCCTATGCTTGTGGAGTTTGTGATCCTCGGACCGAACACAAAAGGTGAGAAAAGTTGGGAAGATAATCTATTCGTCGATCATAATTCTATAATTATTATTATTATTATTATGTTACATTAAGCTATGCGCATTGTTATTATTATATTGTTATTATTAATATTAAGTTATTTTGGTTGTTATATTATATATACATATATTATTATTATTATTGGTTGATATTGTTGTTACATACAGCGAGAGTTGGTTGTTGGTTATACATATTACAAGTTATATATACATAATGGTATATATGCTGGTTGCTGGCTGGCTGCTGTATATATATATAGTATATATATATATATATATATATATATATATATATATATATATAGTGGAGTTCACGCTTGGCTCAGTGAGTTGGAGGCGAGCTTTGGCCTCTCACCTTAAGAACAGGTTCCCCCGCCATGGGCTCCGAAGTTCTAGTTCGGCCAAGTGAACGGACAAAAAATTTGTTGTTAGTAGGAGATTTTCTGCAATATTTACGTACTGCAGTCACGGTATAGTGTATTACACTAATCTCAATACACACACATCACAACCATAGCCAACACATACAACAGAACAGTTTATTCACAAACAAATCACTCTTCTCATGCTTCTCGCATTGGAAAAGCCACATACTAGGATGCGAACCCACGCCTTACGGTTGCAAGCATTCCGACTACGTCGCGCTGAAGCAGGGCGCCTGCTATTGGGCCTAAATATTCCTCCACCTTCCACTTGGTCTGTGAACCACAGATACTTCCGACCAATTACCTCAGGATTAAGAGGCCATGTGGTAATAATAAATAAATAAATAAATAAATAAATAAATAATAAATAAATATATATATATATATATAGGCAGGAGAGTTATATAGTATATATGGCGTTATATATATATTATAGAGAAGAGCAGCAGCATATATAGTAGTAAGATTATATATTAAGTATATATGTTATGAGATATATATGCGTTTTCTATTTGCGACCTCGAAGAAACTGGGATATATACATATATATATATATATATATATATAAAGCAAATATATATATATAAGGTTATATATATAGTATATATATAAGGGCAAATATATATATATGTTATATATATATATATATATATATATATATAT
>JABUQX010071313.1:17500-18974 GCA_015478945.1 Trachelipus rathkii | reverse complement strand
TATAATAATAATATATATATATATATATAATAATAATATATATATATATATATATAATATAAATATATAATTATTATTATTTTCACGCCACACTTTTTTCCCGCTTGACGGGATGTACTACGCCTCCTCATTCACACCCCCCCTCATCTCTCCCCCACCCACCTCCTCCACCCCACTCATCTCTCGCCAACACCTACCCTCCTCCCTCATCCCTCCCTCCTCAAGCATCTCCTTTATTCCATCCATCCACCTCTTTCTTGGTCTCCCCCCTCTCCTTCCTTTCCCCTCCGCCTCCCAAACTCTCCTAACCACTCTCTTCTACATTCTCACTAGATGCCCAATACCATCTTAACATTCCCTCTCCCTCTCCCCACCAACCCATTCCTCCAATCACATCTCTCCCTCACCACCCAATTCCTATTCCTCTCCCTTCTGCTAACCCGACAAACGCTCCCAACCCCTTCATCTCAAATACTTCCAACTCTTTCCTGGACCTGCATTCAACCCCCACGTTTCACACCCATACAACACCGCTGGTACACAAATTTTTTCAAACATATTATCTTAAACTTCTGATAAATCCCCCCTCCATAATTCTCTCAACCACAAAGCTCTCATTCCTTTCTACTCTAGCACTCTCTCCCTCCTTCTCCCTCCCCCTACCCAAAATCCATCCCTAAAATATCTAAAAATCTACTCTCTCCATACAACAACCCCTACTACTAACCTCTAACTCCCTCCCCCTCCCTCTTTCCCTCCTCCTCAAACACAACACTTTACTCGATTTATTTTAAGCCCCTTTTTTCCACACATTCTCTCAAAACTCCTCACCAAATACCTCGCCCTTCCGCGTTCTTCGCCACTAGGCAGTATCGTCCGCAAACAGTATCATGTCCACTTCCCTTCTATCATTCCCATATGTCAATCCCACCCCCCTCCCCTCCCTCACCATCCTCTGCAAACACTCTCCTAAACAAATAATACCACGCGACCATACACACACCCTGCCTCAATCCTTCACCACCCCAAACATCTCACTCCTCCCCACCTAACACTCTCACAACACATTCTACTATCCTATAAAAGGCCCTAATACCTTACCTAATTTACCCCCACTCCAATTTCCCTCCAACAGCCTTCACAATCACCCTCCTTCAACTCATCATATCTTTCCTTCTAAGTCAAAAACCACCCATAACCACTTCCCCTTTCCTCTCTAACTTTTTTCCACAAAGCATCTTAGGTAAACACTTGGTCCACACACCCCCTCCCCCCTCCCCAAATCCTCCTTGTTCTTCCCCCATTCTCCCCCCCGTAAACCCCTCACTCTCTCAATCAGTATTCACCCATACACTTTCCCTACACACTTAAAAAACATATACCTCTATAATTCCCACATTCCCATCCTATCCCCTTCCCCTTATAACAGGGAACCAAACAACCATCCTTCCAATGTGTTACCTCACCACTCCTC
>JABUQX010071313.1:0-10000 GCA_015478945.1 Trachelipus rathkii | reverse complement strand
TTATAGTACGTAGCTTGAATTAAGTACCGGATCAAATGAGCCGGTGCGGTGCAGTGCTGAGTTAGTAAACATTCGTTTAATAATACAATATTGATGTCCTTATATATGTTTATAAGGTCGTAGAACTTGATTATCAGGGATTCAAGTTCCTAACAGATGTCTAGGGACCCTCCCCCTTCCCCCTCCCACGGAGGTGGATCCCCAGCTGAAATAAATATATATATATATATATATATATAGTATATAATATTATATATATATATATATATTATATATATATATAATATATATATAGATATATATATATATATATATATATATATATATATATATATATATATATATTAGGGAACTGACAGATGCCAGATTTGGCCTTATTCTGGCAATCTAGTAATATTTTGGCTCTTTTTAACTAGTACTAGTTGTCGTATAACCCTTAAATTTGCTAACTGGTGATGAGATAATCGCATCGTAGATGAGGTTATGTATCCACGTACCCCCAGGAGGGGGGTGTTGACCCCTCCAAAAAAGAAAATACTCGTAGATAAATGAAACTTAGCAAATGCATAGGAGAGGATGAATGAATTATAGTACGTAGCTTGAATTAAGTACCGGATCAAATAAGCCGGTGCGGTGCAGTGCTGAGTTAGTAAACATTCGTTTAATAATACAATCTTGGTGTCCTTATATATGTTTATAATGTCGTAGAACTTGATTATGAGGGATTCAAGTTCCTAGCAGATGTCTAAGGACCCTCCCCCTTCCCCCTCCTACGGAAGTGGATAACCAGCTGAAATAAAAGAAGAAATGTAACTACTTAATTTTTTTCCTAAGTTGAAACGTATATTTTGTTTGCTATTTTTATTTTATAAGTTTCATTTTACATTTATACTTTGTGTTTAATTTCTTTTTATTTTAGTTTTTATTTATTTTTAAATTTTTATTATTTTAATTTTATTTATCTCTAAAAATTATTTTGTTTTAAAACTTTTTTATTTATTTACTTATTTTATTTATTTAAAAAATTATTTATTTTTCAAACTTTATCTATTTTTTAATTTTATTTTTTTTTAAAAAAAATGTTTTCTAAAACTTTTATTTATTTTTTTGTTTTATTTGTTCAAATAATTTTTTTTAAATAAATTTTTCATTCTTTTTATGTTTATAATGTAAAACAAAATTGCGTTTTACGCCCCCTAAAGCAGTAAATCAGTAAATCAAACCGCCCACCCACCCCTCTCACCCATCCATGATCTATTGATCTACTGATCTATCATTTTGTATTAGCATAACATAAATAAGTTCTTGGAATAAAATATTATTGTAAAATGTAAAGGTTTATTTGACCCTAAAGCAGTAATTCAGTAAATCAAACTACCTACGCACCCCTCCCACCCATCCATGATCTATTGATCTATTGATCTATTGATCTATTGATCTGTTGATCTATTTAGTCAAGTCATATTTTGGTATTATTTTGTATAAACATAACATAAATAAGTTTTTTTAATATAATATTTTTGTAAAATGTAAAAGTTTATTTGACCCTAAAGCAGTAAATCAGTAAATTAAAAACCCACACCAACCCTCCAACCCAACCATGATCCATTGATCTATTGATCTATTGATCTATTGATTCAAGTCATATTTTGGGAATCATTTTGAATATAAAAGACATAAAAAAAAGTTCGTTGAATAAAATTTTTATTTATTTTAAAATTTTTATTACTTTTTTATTTTATTTTTATTTTTGTTAAAACATTATTTTGTTTTAAATAATTTTTTTTATTTTTTTATTTTAATTTTATTTATTTACAAAAAATATTTCTTTTAAAACTTTTTTTATAAATTTTATTTATTTTAATATTATTTATTTAAGAAATATATATTTTTTTTATTTTTTTTATTTATTTTTGGTTTTATTTGTTTAAACCATTGTGTTTTTACTAAAATTATTATTCATTTTATGCTTAAAATGTAAAAAAAATTTGTTTTAATGACCCTAAATCAATAAATCAGTAAAGCAAGCCACCAACACCACCACTTCCACCCATCCTTGATCTATTGATCTATTGATTCAAGTCAAATTTTGGTAATTTTGAAAAAAAGTAACAAATTTCATAACAAAGCCTATCTTTCATAGTGACCAACGAATAAATGGTAACATGTCAAAGTTTTCACATCAAAAAGCTAACATATCTTATCCTGAACAAAGAATATTTAATACAACAACAACAAAACATACCTTAGACAAAATAAGCTGCGGACATTAACAAAGTTCTCTACTTAACAACAGTAAAGTATCTACAAAAGTAACCTATTCACACTTTTTCAAACATATCTCTAACATATCAATGTTAATTTTACATTTAGTAATATTTAACAAAATTTAGCTGAATTATCGTAACCTAATCTAATCAACATACTGAACTATGAACAAATGCTAACATAAAGCTTTAACAGCAGTAAAGCTGATATAATATCACGTAAGCTAAGAACATAACATGCCTAACACACCTTACCTACGGATGAAAAGTTTTCAGCAACAAGGTCATTTGCTTATCAACGGTAAAGTAACTAACAATGACCATAAAACTTCGCATATCTCCCATTTTCTATCACATCTAAACAAATCCGACATAACATTAACTGAACTAAGAACAAAGTGCATCACAACAAATCATACGTATGAATAAACAACTAACACTGACAAAGTTTAGAGTGTAATATCGATAAAGTACCCAACATTAACACACACGTACACACACACATTATTTATAGAGACACTTTACTTTATACAATATCCAATCAAACCTCACACCAACTTACTATCAAATGACTGTTATTTCTATAACGCCAAGCATCTGTGTACCGTTTTCTAAACGTTGCTGGAAAACATTTATATTTTTATTTAACATATGTATCATAAACATTTCGTTTCCTTTTATATTTTCTTTTATGTTTTTATTATTCTTCTTTATATTTATATTTTGTTAAAAGTTTTATTTATTTATTTTGTTTAAGTTTATTTCTTAAGTTTTTATTATTATATGAGTTATATTTTATAAATTTTACTTATTAATTTTAAGAACTTTTTATTTATAAAATTTTATATATTTGATTATTTTTTTAAACAATAGGTTTTTACTAAATTTTCTATTCTTTTTGTTCATAACGTAAAAAATTGCTTTTTACTGACCCTAAAGCAGTAAATCAGTAAATTAATAAAGCAAACCACCCGCCACCCCACTCGTCTCATCCATGATCTATTGATCTATTGATCTAATGATTTAACTCATATTTTAGTATCATTTTGTATAAACATAGAATAAATATAAGTTCTTTGAATAAAATATCATAGTAGAGCGTAATATTTTACAGACCCTAAAGCGATAAAGCGGTATATCCATGAATCAAACTACCCACCCACCTATCTATCGTTTATTGATCTATTGATTTATTAATTCATGTCACATTTTGGTAGTCGTTTTGTTTAAACATAACATAAATAACATTAGCCTATCTTTCATGCTGACCAACGAATAAATGCTAACGTGTAAAAGTTTTCGCATCAATAAAGCTAATATAACATATCCTGAACAAAGAATGTAATGTACAACAATAAACATAACAAACATTACACAAGAATAAACTGCAAATATTTATAAATTTGCATAGTTAACAACAGCAAAGTGTCTACAAAAGTAACATATTCACACTTTTTCAAACATATCAATGTTATTTCTACATTACCATAGTAATATTTAACAAATTTTAATAAAAATTATCGTAACCTAACCTAATTAACATACTAAACTGTGAATAAATGCTAACATAACAAAGATTTAACAGCAGTAAAGCTGACATAATATCACTTACACTAAGAACATAACAGGCCTAACACACCTTACGTAGGAATAAAAGGCTTTCATTAGCAAGGTTCTTTGCTTATCAATGGTAAAGTAACTAACATTGAGAATAAAACTTATCCTATTCTCCCATATTATTTAACATTGACATAGTGATATAATTTACCATAACCTAACGTAACTATCACACTGACAAACTAATAAATACTAACATAACAAAATTTTGACATCAATAAAGCTAACATGGTATAACCTGAAGTAAGAACATAATGTACAACAACAAGCCTAACACACCTTACGAATGAATAAACTGGTAACATTATCAAAGTTACCAATTTGTCAAAGGTAAATTAGCTTACAATACATACAGAACAACCAAAATCCCCTTTTGGAACATATCAATGCTAATTTTACATTAACATAGTAATATTTTACAAAACTTAACAAATGTTTATCATAACCTAACCTAACTATCACATTAACCAACGAATATTTGCAAGGTCACGTCAATAACGCTATCATAGCATAACTCGAAATTAAGAACATAACATATCTAACGTATCTAACTTAAGAATAAACTGCTTTTATAACAATGTTCTTATCTTATCATAGGTAAAGTAACTAACACTGACCATAAAACTTAGCATATCTTCCTTTTTTCTATCACATCCACGACATATCAGTCTTAATTTAATATTAACATAGTAATATAACTGCTAACATTATCAAAGTTCCCTGCTTAACAACAATAAAGAAGCTAACAATTCATATAAAACTCAATCTATGAGACTTTTTCGAACATAGCTCTAACATATCAATGTTAATTTTACATTAGCATTGAAATATTTAAGAAAACTTAACAAAAATTTAGCAAAACCTAACCTAACTATCATACTAACCAACGAATAATTGCAAACATAACAAAGTTTTCACATCAATAAAGTTAACATATCATAACCTGAACTAAGAATATAATGTGCAACCTCAAACCTAACATGCTTACGCACGAATAAGGCTGTTAACATTAACAAAGTTCTCTACTTAACAACAGTAAAGTAGCTAACATTACCTACAAAGCCTAATCTATTCCCACTTTTTCAAACATGTCTTTAACATATCAATGTAATTTTACTTTAACATTGTAATATTTAAGAAAACGTAACAAAAATTTAACATTATCTAACCAAACTATCATACTAACCAGCGAATAATTGCAAACATAAAAAGGTTTTCACTTATTAAAGCTTACATAACATTACCTGAACTAAGAACATAAACTGCTATCATTAACAAAGTCATTTATATTTTGCTTAATGTTTTTATAATTTTAAAATATTATTCTACATTTATAGTTTAATTTTATTCATTTATAAATATTTATTTTAAAACTTTTTATGTTCCAACTAAAAAAAATAATTTTTTTCTTAACAATATATACTTTAATGAACCTAATCAGCAAAGCAGTAGCGCTTGCGCCATAATCCATACCCTTACCCCCTCCCATCAGGCCATGCTCTATTGCTTTGCTGATTTAGGTTCATTAAAGTATATATTATTAAGAAGAAACATAAATTTTTTAGTAAAAACAAAAGTTTTAAAATTTTAAAATGATATTTATAAATGAATGAAATAAAACAATAAATGAAGAATAATATTTTAAAATAATAAAAACATTAAGCAAAATATAAATGACTTTGCTAATGATAGCAGTTTATGTTCTTAGTTCAGGTAATGTTATGTAAACTTTAATGAATGAAAACGTCGTTATGTTTGCAATTATTGGCTGGTTTGTATGATAGTTAGGTTAGACAATGTTATAGTTTTTGTTACTTTTTCTTCAATATTACAACGTTAATGTAAAATTAACATTGCCATGCTACAGATGTTTGAAAAGTGGGAATAGGTTAAGCTTTATAGGTAATGTTAGCTATTTTACTGTTGTTAAGTAGAGAACTTTGTTAATGTTAACAGCCTTATTCATGCGTAAGGCATGTTAGGTTTGTTGTTGCACATTATATTCTTAGTTTAGGTTATTATATTTTAACTTTATTGATGTGAAAACTTTGTTATGTTTTCAATTATTCATTGGTTAGTATGATATTTATGTTAGGTAATGCTAAATTTTTGTTAAGTTTTCATAAATATTACAATGTTAAAGGAAAGTTAACATTGGTATGTTAGAGCTATCTTTGAAAAAGTGGGTATAGATTGAGTTTTGTAGGTATTGTTAGCTACTTTACTGTTGTTAAGTAGGGAACTTTGATAATGTTAGCAGTTATGTTACTATGTTAATATTAACCCTTTGATACCGCATGATTCCTCTTAGTCTCATGAATATTTCAGGCTATTTTGACCCTTATAATACCAGTTTTTAAGGTTCATTTGGCATTTTCTGATTCACAGAGCTTGGATTTCGTAAGCAAATGTGAAAAAAGTTTGAAATATTTCACAGTTCACTTGCAGTAGCTGTGCAAAGTGGATGCTTTTTAAAAATCTGCGAAATCTTGCAATCTTTGCAGTTGCAATTTTGAAAAATTTATTAAAAATAAACAAAGTGAGTTTTGGTTGCTCAAAAATTATTTTTTATACGTTACTATGTTGTAATTAACGATTTGTTAAAAAAAAAGTGAAATAACTTATATGCTGCATACTAGAGGCTAGTAAATGCATGATTCCATACGAACTCATTCGGGATATGCTACGTATTGTTTATGTTTTTTTTGTTTTGTTTTTTAAACTATGATTATTTTAGTTAATTTTTCATAAGAATGATTCAATTAGTGCTGTAAATAAGAAGATTTATAAATTTACCCAATTCAGTGATAAATTATACCACTTTTCGATTTGGTGAAACCATGTGGTCTCATACAGCAAGGGTATCGTCATATATATATATATATATGAGAGAAAGATAGTTATATATATATATATATATGATATATATATATATATGTATATGTATATTTATATATAGGTAGTTAGTGTATATATATATATATATATATATATATAAATATATATATATATATATATATATATATATATATATATATATATATATATATATATATTATATATATATATATATATATATATATATATATATATATATATATATATATATATATATATATATATATATAGATATATATATATATATATATATATATATATACATATATATGGGCGTAGGCAGGATTTCATTTATCTATATAGAAAAAATTTTTATACTTATATATATATATATATATATATATATATATATATATATATATATATATATATATATATATATATATATATATATATATATATATATATATATCAATACTACTTACATTATTACATCTACATGTCAAATTAATGATTCATTGCAGGTTTTCGTCTTGCCTTTTCGTTAGCAAATTTGTCAATAATATCTTCGTAATCTAATTTTACGGTGAAATTATTTTCAATAGCAACTACAGCAAGATGAACTAAACGCTGTTGGGACTGGGACGAACGTAAATAATTTTTAAAGCTTCTAAGTGTGGAGAATGATCTTTCAGCTGAGCAGTTTGTCGCAGGAATACATAAAAATAATTTTAATGCAATATTCGGATTTGGATATATATCATGAAGGCTTTTGGTATGTAAATATTTGTTTAATTGGGACAAGGTTTTACTGCCATTACCTTCTTCTAAAAGCAAACATTTTAAGTGAATGCATTCTGCTCCAAAATCTTCTAAGTCGGATCGATAGATTTTTTGTAATAATTTAACTGATTTATGAATGTCGTCTGGGTCGGTTTCGGTGAGATTTGAAAAGAATAAAAACTTTTCTGAAAATTCGCTGTATGCAAAACTTCGCCTATTTAATTCTGTTGACAGTTTATCTAATATAGTATTGAAGCTTGCTTGAAGAATGCATATTTGATAATTTTCTTCTTTCTCAGATCTTAGTTTAGATACATTCTTGATATCTTTTTGCGTAAAGATTTTCAATTTTTCTTTGGCACAATTTTCGTAGGTTTCTAATGAACTTCTAATTTCATTAACTAAGTTACACAGGGAGTTGTGCAAATTAATAACGGTGGCCACATCCATATCTTCGGATTGCAATTTTTTATTTACAGAATCAAATCTTTCAAGTATTGGTTCCCATATTACAGACATAAAGCGTATTTCATAGGAATTCATTTTTTTCAAATTTCCCTTTGTCTCTTGCTGAATGACTGGTCTCTCATTTTTATCCTCAGATACAGAGTTTAAAGCCTTAACAATAGCTTCCAAACCTTTGTTTAGACTTTTTCAAGATTCTGCTCGAGCTGACTGTCCCACATAGCATTTTGACAGTATATTCTTTGAAGAAAGATCTAAGATACCTTAACGATGCGTAGAGCCCGAGAAAATATAAAGATTCTTGAAGCAAAAAGCAAAAAGAAACCGCCTGTTTACAACATGTGGCAGAGCTAGATCCCACTAAATTAAGGGAATGAGCTGAACATGATATGGAATATGCTAGATGGTTGACCTCTTTAATTCTTGTTTGCAGGCCAGAATATATTCCTGACATATTAGCAGCATTATCATACGTTTGACCCCGACAACTGCCTATTTCTAATTCATTTGCTTTGAGAAAACTCATCACCGTTTTCGTTAATTCTTTACCTGTATAACCAGGATTTTTAATAAATCCTAAAAAGCGTTCTTTAGGTGTACCTTCTTTGCTAACATATCTGATGATAAAGCTCAGCTGATCTTTATGAGTAATGTCTGGAGTGGAATCAACAATAATAGAAAAATACTTACTTTCCTGAATTTCTTTCACTATTTCACTGATTAATTACCTTTCTAGCCATAATTTGAATAAGTTCTTCGTAAGTCCTTCCTTTGCCAGAATTTTGACACTAGATAGGTGATTTTGTAAAAAAAAGTAAAATTTCTGCAATAAGTTCCAGACACATCATAAAATTTCCATTTCGACCAGAGCCATTTATTTCATTATCGCCTCGGAATGGTAACTCCCACGAGGAATATTTCTTAATAACAGCAATAACTCTTTGTAGTGCATTTCTCCAATATTTACTTCTTCTAATTGAGAGAGCAGCTGCTTGTCAACTCTACATAATGAATTACTTAGTCTCTTCAGCATCAACATACAATCACGATGGCGAACGGAATTTTCATGTTCAGTCAATCTTGTATTGCCATCCTTCCAATTGTTAAATCCTTCTGTTACAAACTGAGGTACAACACCGCCTCCAAAAAGTTTACAAGGACACAAAAGACGCATCCTTGACTGCTAGAGTACACTAAATAGTCACGTTTCACAACATCTCCATTCAAAAGTTTTCGTTCAAACAAGGATTTTGTTAAAAATCTACTTTTATCTGGATAAATTCTCTTAGAATTAAAAATCTTTGTCTGAATTTTGATTAATCCCATTTTTTGCAAAGTAGTCTCGCGTGGTTTCACTAACCTTCCAATAAAATGGATCATCGCTTGGTATAAAGATTTCTTTGTCTTGTGCTTAACGTAAGAAGTCGATGCATATGTTTCACGATTACCCGTGTTATCGTTATCATCAATGATTTTTGAAATTATTTCAGATTCATCCGAACTCACGATAGATTCATTTGTCTTTGTAATAAAGAATGTCTACTCTTGGTATTTTAGATAACACTTCATTATCCTTTCTCCTTTTCTCTTCTGCTATTTTACGGTATTTTGCGCCGCTCAACCTTTTTCGACCATCCATTAATATCAAAACTGCTAAGTCACCTATTTGTTTAAAACAATAAATAATGTTCTACTTCTGAAAACTCAATTATTTAACTTTTTAATTCTGAACAAATCATCAGAACCGATGCCTTATGTATGTATCAGCCAGAACAAGTAGGCTGTTCAGGCCTAGCAATAAAAAAAATATATTAGTCACTGAATATCAGGCAAAAATGAACTGAAAGATACCAACAGGGTTGCCAGATGAGATGAAAATGAATAGGCCAAATTAATGTACTGCGACTTTAACATTTTAATTTTAACATACAAAAAAATTGGTACTTGAAACCACTGGTAAATGAAAAAGATAGAAAGAAATTAAATATATATATATATATATATATATATATATATATATATATATATAT
>JABUQX010071312.1:37500-40398 GCA_015478945.1 Trachelipus rathkii | reverse complement strand
CAATATATATATGTATGTGTGGGTGAGAAAAAATTCCCACAGGGTACGTTCTGCATGCCGTAAAAGGCGACTAAAACGACTGTGGTAGTTGGGTTGGAGACCCGCTACCACTTTTCTTTTCGCTGGTCGTGATTACCGTAAGCGCCCTTGTATCTTTCGACAAAATTGAATGAATCGTATGGGTACATGTAATGTTAGAAGAATAAATGGTAAGGAGAAGAGAAGAGAGGTGATGGTTGTATTGATAATGGATAAATTTGATTTGCTTGCTGTAACTGAAACAAAGATGAAGGGAAGCGGTAGAGACGAGTGGTGTGAGGTGAAATGTGTGTGTGTGTGTGATAGAGTGGGAAGAATGCCAGAGGGAGAGAAGGATTTTCGATTCTGATGAGTAACTTGTGGCACAGGTCTATGGTGGATTATGTTTGTATGTTTACTAGAATACTAATGGTTAAATTTAAGTTTGAGAAGATCAAGGTATGTGTGGTTGTAGCATATGGTCCATCTGTGGAAAGTACGACTTTCTGTGATAATCTGAATGATGGTTTGGACGGGATGGGTAGGGGCTTCAGATTGATTGTGTTGGGCAACTTGAATGATTGGATAAGTGATAGAAAAATGGATGGTATAACCTATTGGTATACAGGTTATACTTTGAGGTTGCGGGAGAAAATGAGAATAGTTGGAAGGTGATTGATTTCTGTGAGGAGAGGGGTATGTGTATGCTAAAGTTGTTGTATCGAAATGGAAAGTATGATTGATTTTGTGCTGGTGAAGAATGATATATTGAAGTATGTAATGGATGATAAATCAGTGAGGGGGTTGAAAATGGGGAATATCAGATAATTATGTTGTTTTATATAAGTAAGTTAGTGGGGGCTTGGATGGAGAGGAAATAGATAAGGAAGGATGTGGGGAGAATCAAAAGTGAAACAAGATTATAAGGAAAAAGTATGGAAGAGCACTTGCTAATAAAACAGTAAAATGTAAACAAAATGAAACTGAACAAACATGGACGCAAATTAAGGAGACCTTTCTTAGTAGTGCAAGAGAAGTATGTGAATGTGCCAAAGTAGGAAGTTAGAATGTCAATAGTGAATGATGGAATGAAGAAGTGATGCAAGCGGTTAAAAATAACAAAGAGGCGTGGTTGAATTTGCTAAAGACCGCAGGTGGGGTCTTAAAAGAAAGTTGTGTGGAAATATATAAGGAGGAAAAAAGAAAGACTTCAAGTTGCATACGTAGGAGGAAAAAAAGGAGTTAAATGAACAGTTAGGAAGGAGGATGAATGGGGAATTACAAGGGAATAGGAAGCTCTTCTGGAAGGAAGCACGAAAGGTTAAGAAAGAGAGCAAGGGAAATCTTCATTGAATAATGAATAGGGTTGGTACTTTCGTGACTGACAAAATTTAGGTGAGGAGAGTGTGGAGGAAACACTTCGAAAATCTGCATAACATTTGCAGAGATTAAGAGGTGATAGTGAATGCGTATGTGGGTTTAATGGTGCAAGAAAAAATAGCTATTTTGGGCGATGAGGTAATAGGTAGAGTGAGAAATTTGAAGAATGGTAAATCAGCAGGTAAATCAGCAGGTAAATCAGCAGGTAAATCAGCAGATAAATCAGCATGGTAAATCAGGAGGAGAGATTATGATTGACCGGATATGGAAGGATTAGAGAAGATCAGTAATAGGGTATAGTTCCGAAGGATTAGAGGAGATAAGTAATACTGCCCTTATATTATAAGGCAGTCAAGGGGAACTGTAAGAAATATAGGGCAATTAGTTTATTGAGTGTTGTAAGGTAGTTAAATGCTGGTATTTTGGTTGAAAGAGTGCTTCAGTGACTGAGGGGCTGATTGAAGAAGAACAAGGTGAGAAGTGGTAGAGAATGTGTAGATCAAATCTTCACATTGAAACAAATGATTGAAAAAATTAGAGGGAAAAATAATATATTGTATTTAGGTTTTATAGACTTGTAACAGGAGTATAATATGATAAATAGTAAAGCTCTGTGGCAGGTGTTAGTGATATCTGGTGCTGATGATAGGCTTTTGAATGAAATTAAAAGTAAGTATGCCGATAGTGAAGCTTGCGTAAGAATAAACGGAGTGGAAGGTGAATGGTTTAATATTAATAGTGGAGTGAGGCAGGAGTGTGTTTTGCCTCCTTGAATATTTAGTTTGTATATGGATGGGGTGATGAAAGAATTAGAGGTAGGGGTGGCGGGGGAAGGTGTTATATTGATAAAAATGGAAGAGAGTGGAAGGGGCCTTGCTTATTGTACGTTGATAATTTGGTTTTGTGTGGAGATTCTGGAGAAAGTTTGAGAGGATTGGTAGTGGGGTTTGGCACGATGTGTAAAAGGGGGTGTTTGAAAGTAATGGAAGTGAGTGAGGAGTTATGTAATGTGAAGAAAGGCTTAAATGAGAGAATAAATAAGTGTTTAAGATGGTTTTGTTATATGGAAAGGATGCATGATAGTCTGTTGGTTAAGAGGATGTAGTGTGGTGAGTGTGCTGGGAATTGAACGGCTGGGAGACCGAAGAAAAAGTGGACTGAGCCAGCTAAGGAGTGTCTGAAATGAATGAATATAAGTTTAGCAGAGGCGAGATGGAAGTTGCATAATAGGAGTGAATGTCGGGGTATATTTGTGGGCCTGGCCCAAGAGATGAACCCTACATTGACGAGATACCACAGTGAGGGTTCGTCGCGGTGTTGTGATCCCCTAGGGTGGATTTTTTGCTACGACGGGCTCGTACTTAGGGGTATGAGAGGAAAGTAGGGGACTTTTCTATCAACATACGTCAGGGTCTTTTTCTTAACTATTCTAATTCCGTACATGTTACGCACCCTACTCCCATCTGTGGGAAGTGAAGGGAATATATATATATATATATA
>JABUQX010071312.1:22500-32500 GCA_015478945.1 Trachelipus rathkii | reverse complement strand
ATATATATATATATTTATATATTAATAATATATATATATATATACTATATATATATATATATATATATATATATATATATATATATATATATATATATATATATTAAGGTTAATTTAGGTTAGGTTAGGTTTGGTTAATAACATCTTTCTTCTTTAAACAATTGTAGCCTTTCCACTCATCTGTTATAATTGTTGTTTTTGGCTTTATGTATGTCTCTATTACTTTCATTATCATTTCACTACTCTTGCTCATTACTGGTACTAAAAAGCATTTACCTGATCTTCTTTCTATACCTCCTATGACCAATCGACTTTTCAACATTCGTCCTCTTTTATATTTTCGTTTACCAAAAACTGTATTTCAATTGGAACTTATCGTACAATTTATCGTATTTATTATTATATACTTTTTTTTATCTTATCCACCCCTTTTATTTCTTCTTCATTTTCCAGCATTAAAATGTTCGTTGATTTCAAAAATGTATTCAGTTTTATGTACCTACAGTAGTTTTTAGATACAGGTGTCAGCTATTCGGGACCCTGACTATATATATATATATATATATATATATATATATATATATATATATATATATATATATATATATATATATATATATATATATATATATATATATAGAATTCTGTATGAAATATATATATATATATATATATATATATATATATATATATATAACTGTCGTCTGAGATGGACGCATTAAAAACAGTAGGATAGAAAAATTGAGAAGAGAAATAGGAGGGACTGAGAAGAATGAAGATTTCAGGAAAGTAATAGAAAATGTCTTTATTAAACGAAGAATTTAAAATTAAAATTAAAATCAAAATCATTTTTTAAAGCAAAATTAATATTTTAACTGTGAAGAGGAGGAGCAACAAAATTTTCATTTCCGTTCTTTTAAGTAATTATAAATAATAGACAAAAGTGTTTTAAACAAAATTAGTTGAGGAGTAACATAAATTGGGTCATGTCAATTTTTTCTTACGTTCTTTGGTGAAGTTTTGTTAATAATGAAAAAGTAAAAATTTACCCAAGGAAGAGAAAATAAGTTATTCAATATTTACAGTATTGGTGAAGCTCGATAAATTTTTAATTCTTTTCTTTTTAATTTTTATTTATATTTTAAGTTTTTTTAAACAATTTTACTTAATTATTAACTGTATTGGTGCTAAAAAATGTTCAAAATTGTTCTTCAGTATTTTATTTATTGTTCTTTATGTTTCTTATGGTATTTAATTACATTACATTAAAACAAAGAGGAATTAAATATTTGACAACCAGTGTGTGTTAAATTCGGTAACTACTTGCGGGAGGTAACATAAATCATTATTTTTAATTTGAAATTTGATTACCTTAGATTAGGTTACGTTATGTAACGTTATGATTAAGTCAGGTTAGGTTAAGTTAGGTTAGGTTAGGTTAGGTTAGGTTAGGTTAGGTTAGGTTAGGTTAGGTTAGGTTGTTAGGTTAGGTTAGGTTAGGTTAGATTAGGTTGGAGGTTAAGTTAAGTGGGTTGGATATTAAGGTTACATAGGATTTAGATTATGGGGTATATAAGGTTATATTGCATTAGATTAAGAAAGTTCAATTTTGTTAAAAATAAAATTTAATTTATTTCACAGGTTTGTGCTAATTAATCCAATATGCATTGGTGAACAAAACATGACGGTGGAAAGTGCGTAGAGTGTTTTTAAATATAAAACTAAAATACAAAAAGGAATGAACATAAAGATGATTGATTCATATATTTGCGAGTATGCGTGGAGTAAAAGAAATGAAGGAAAAAATCTATTTGAAATAATATTAAAGGATATTGCAGAATTTTAAACATACATACAACGTATATATATTATATATATATATATATATATATATATATATATATATATATATATATATATATATATATATATATATATATATATATGTATATATATATATATATATATATATATATATATATATATATATATATATATTATAAAAAGGAATGTAATGTTGACATTATAAAACTTCAACTTACATTAAATATATTACCATTAATTTAAGTAATTTTTTTACCAAACATTTTAAAAATTTCAACTAAGTTGTAAAAATTTAACCTAAAATTTTATGAGTTAGAGAAAAACGTAAGGATTTATTGACATGAGCCCATAAATTTTTATATTTTGTTCTTTTTTTTTTATTAGAAAACAATTTGGAATTTAAATAAAGATCTTTTGCAATATCTGTGAAGTTTTGTAGAAGATGATAAATGGATATTTCAGGTGGTCGAGGATCACACAAGATTACTTCTTCGCACGATTCGAGGGCTGGGATCACCCTTATATCATTTAATTTCTTGCCTTGAATCCCTGATATAGAAAACAATGGAAGGTCGTGACAACAGGCCTAGTAAGCCGGCAATTTAAAAAAGTAAATCGCTCGAGCTGACAATGTCATGCCTCGGACACAGCGGAAGGAAAATTCTGGAGGAGTAGCTCTTGACAGGCACAGCCTATATATATATATATATATATATATATATATATATATATATATATATATATATATATATTATATATATATATATATATATATATATATATATATATATATATGGCATATTTGTAGATTATGTACTGTAACTACCGAGGTAGTATTTCAAGAACCTCAAAAAGCTCGCGTATTTTGATAACCTCGCAACGTTACTGATCACAAACTGTTAATATACCATATATATATATATATATATATATATATCAGTTTTATCAAGTAAAACAAAATTCAAGTACAAGTACTCTAGAATTGTTCAAGTCCAAGTACAAGTACAAGTACTCTAGAATTTGTTCAAGTACAAGTACAAGTACTTTATGAAAACTTGCACACACATACATAATATATATATATATATATATATATATAATATATATATATATATATATATATATATATATATATATATATATATATATATATATATATATATATATATATATACCATATATATATATATATTATCATCATCATCATCCACCCCCGTGATTCCCCATGACAGAGTTAAGGTGCGTAACATCACCGGAAGAAAAGTAGTAGAATAATATGAAACATGTAGAAAAGAAAGTCCAGCCTTACCGCCCCTTTATACCTTTTTGTGAGAACTCTTCGCAGTCAGAAAATCCATCCTAGAGCTTCACGGGACCGCGACGGACTCTCACTATGGCATCTCGTCAATGTGGTGTTCATCCCTTGGCCCAGGTGGGCCACAACCATACCCCCTCACAAAACCGCCATTCACTCCTATTATGCACCTTTCTTCTTGCCTCTGCCAAACTTACATTTCTCTCCTCCAGGCATTCCTTTACTGACTCAATCCACTTTTCTTCGGTCTCCCAGCCGGTCGATTCCCAACACACTCACCACTATACATCCGTTTAACCAACCGACTATCTTCCATCTTTTCCACATGACCAAACCATCTCAACGCACTTTCATTTATTCTCTCATTTACCCCTTTCTTCACACCACACACTCTCTAATACGTTCATTCCTCATTTTATCAATTCTTCTCACACCTAACACGCCCCTAAGATTGTCCATCTGAACACATTGTACTTTAGATCAATACCTCTTATTTCAGACCATAGTTCACTACTATACATTAACACAGGTAACAACATACCCTCATGTAAGACCCTAGCGCACTCAAGACTTAGTCCCTTTACATTCACCAACGATTTAATTGCACCAGCCACCTTCCTGCCATTCACAACTTTCCTACTACACTCTGCATCATCCATTCCCTTTTCATCCAACATTTATCTTAAATATTTAAACTCAGACACTTTTTCCAGCTGCCCACCATCTGACTGCATTCACTCACAACCATAACCTTACTCTTATCTACGTTTACTTTCAAACCCCTCCTTTTATACACCCTACCAAATCTCTCTACCAATCCTCTCAAAGTCTCTTCACATTCGCCAGACAAAACCAAATCATCCTCATATAATAGGTAGGGAACTCCACTCTCTTCCATTCTCCATCATTCTAACACCGTTTCCCTGCCATCCCCACCTCTAATTCTTTCATAACCCCATCCATATACAAATTGAATAACCAAGGAGACATAACACATCCCTGCCTCACTCTGCTATCAATATTAAACCAATCACTTTTCGACTCTATTTATTCTTACACGCTTCACTATCGTCATACATGCTTTTGATTCCATTCAAAAGCTTACCTCCAACATCATATATGACTAACACCTGCCATAGAGCTTCCCTACTAATCCTATCGTACGCCTGTTGCAATTTATTCTTCTCCTCTCTCTTTCCCAATCATTTGTTTCAATGTAAAGATTGGATCCACACATCCTCGACCATTACTAAACACACCTTGTTCTTCACCCAATCAGTCTTCAGTCACTCGACGCACTCTTTCGACCAAAATACCAGCATATATCTTCCCTACAACACTCAATAAACTAACTAATCACCTATAATACCTACAGTTACCTTATCCCAACTACCCTTATATAAGGGTACTTCTATTACTGCTCTCCTCCAATCCCTCGGAACTATACCCTCCATTAACGCTTTGTTACACAACTTCCAAATTCAATCAATCACCATCTCGTCTATATACTTTTACTGGATTGACGACAAAATTTTATTCTTTCATTCCTCATATTTTTAAAATCACCTTAATTAAAACTCTTTTTGACAGTGGATACAAAATTTCGTCATCTTATGTTAATTTTACAAAACAACTTGATTTCCTGAAAACATTATTTCTGAATAATGGGTTCACAGAATTTATAATTTACTCAACTTTTCGAAAATTACTTTCAGCAAAATTTAAGGACAAATCTCAGGCTAAATTAACAGCTCCTAAGGATATTTTGTATATGAGGTTGCCTTTCTGGGGAAAATCAGTTGCAAAATTCGACGTAAAATTGATATGGTTTTAAAAACAAACTTTGCACAGTTTAAATTTAGATTTATATTTTGTAATGAAAACAAAATTGGGAAATATTTCAAATTTAAAGATAAACTCCCTTTACCTTTATGTTCATCAGTAATATATCAATACAGGTGCGGTGACTGCGATGCCACCTACATAGGAAAGACAATACGAAGCCTTTCCACACGTATTGATGAGCATAAAGGTATTTCATTTAAACTAGACCATTTACATCATCCCCCTATTCAGCTATAAATGCTCATTCTCTTCAGGAAAACGACCATATACAGGATACGAATTTTGGAATATTGTCCCAAACTGAGGAACCCGATCTTCAGTTTTTAGAATCCCTGTATATTTGGCATCTCAAACCGACCTTAAATGAATCTAAGTTTTAACAGTCTTTAATACTGAAGTGAGGTTTTGTTTAAATCATGAACTCTTAACCACATATTATTGTAATCATTAATTTATCTATATGGTTTATTTATTTCAACTTTATTATTTTAACTTTTAATTAATTTTATATAATATTTGTTTAAAATTTTATCATTATATTGTAAGTCTTGAAAATGGGAAAAAGGATTCTTACCCGAAACTAGTCGGCTAATAAATAATTTAAAATGTTCAAATTCTTTTTGGTTATACTCGCTATATATATATATATATATATATATATATATATATATATATATATATATATATATATATATATATATATATATATATATATATATATATATATTTCTTATTTTAATAATATATATATATATATATATATATATATATATATATATATATATATATATATATATATATATATATATATATATATATATATTAATAATAATAATATATATATAATATAATAAATTAATAATAATATATATAATAATAATATCATAAGAATAAGTATAATAATAATATTAATAATATATATATATATTGCCATACTTTATATTCGTAAATGGAAATTTATTTAAGAATACATAAGAAATAATAATATCAATATGTAGAAAAATGATAAAAAATATTGGCAAGCTTAATATGCAAAAGTACTTGCAAGTACTTTGCAAATTTTCAAGTACAAGAGGTGAAAGTACAGAATTACCAAGAATTACAAGTACACTATGGTTTTTATAAACTGCAAATTACAAGTACAAGTACAAGTACTCAAAAAATGTACTTAAGTCCAAGTACAAGTACAAGTACTTGTACTTGAACCCAAGCCTGATATATATATATATATATATATTAATAATCATACATAATAAATTAATAACTATAGTTGTGGAAAAATATATAAATATATATATATATCTTTCAACAATAAGATAGTATGTATATATGTAATATATATATATATATATATAGAAAGCCTTATAAAGAAGACTCTTGTAAAAACTTTTTAATAAATATATAAATAAGGCCTTCTATTATAATACATACCAAACTCTTCGAAAAAATTGCTTTGATTATATACTATATATATATATATATATATATATATATATATATATATATATATATATATATATATATATATATATATATATATATATATATATATATATATATATATATATATATATATATGTGCTGAGATACTCAAGATATTAATTAGGGTGTTAAAAGAGAGATTGCTTTATTGTTTATTTGACATGAAATTGAAATGCAATAGTTAATTATTCAATGCCAATGGGGCAATAAAGGCAATAGTTATTTATTCAATGCCAATGGGGCAATAAAGGCAATAATAAATGTAATATAACACAAGATTGAATTCCACAAATATTATATTATTCAACTAGGCATTCACAGATGCCAACCTCTCTTCGCCGAGGTGCTTAACAGAATCTTTTGTATTATCAAACACAGTTATTTGTAATAATTTTAGGGTAATTAGTATTTCTATTTGTATTATTTGAATGTTAAGTAAGGGCAGACGTGGGACAACCCGAGTCCACCTCGAGCGCGTTCTCGTGGGTTCGTGGTTCTCTCCCCGACTTGTTGCCAGCGCCCCAAGAGCAGAGGCCTTGCATCTCGTCACATTCAAATTCACCGCTCTCATTGGTTAACTTGAATGCTTTTCTTAATAGATTCAAATGCCTCAATACCAGGGTTGGCAAAAAGCCATGGATTTTTGGCTTTTTGGCTATGGTTAATTGACTATTTGACCATTATATGAAAAATTATAGGGTCAAATAAGCCAATTAACCGCTCTCATTGGTTAACTTGAATGCTTTCTTAATAGATTCAAATGCCTCAATACTGGCATAGCAATATTATAACGAACTTTTATAGTATAAATGTCAGCCCTTTACAAAAGCGTACAGACGTGTAAAGCCCGGTCCACACGAGCGGACTTGAGGAACGACTTGTCCACGAACTAGTCCAACGACAAGTTTGCACGTGTGGACGGGGAAAGTTGTACAACTTTTTCGATTTGGACAAGTCCGTCGTCTTTTAAAAGTTGATGCGGAGGAGCTTCGTCTTTGACTTGTCCACGGACAAGTCCGAGAGTGTGGACGAGGCACATGGACTTGTTGTACGACTTATGACTCATCTTCTTCAGACATTATTATTATTATTATTATTATTATTATTATTATTATTATTATTATTATTATTATTATTATTATTATTATTATTATTATTATTATTATTATTAAAATATATATATATATATATATATATATATATATATATATATATATATATATATATATATATATATATATATATATATATATATATATATATATATATATATATATATATATATATATATATATATATATAATATATGTGTGTGTGTGTGAGTGTGTCTGAAGCGAATTTAGACCTTAAATTAAATCGATTCTATTTAAAAACTGATTTATTATCTATGTTGGTGATATGAAAATTAAAATTTGCTATGCTTGGTTGACAAATGCTTCGGACAAATGACATCTCAACCTTTAATAATAAGTTGTTGGCAGGACTACGTTTCCACCGTTATTTACTAGTTCCATATCTCGCTTCATTTATAAATATACTAGTCCGTGTCGCGTCAAGTTCTGTGTTCAAGTGTTGCTCATATTTTCAAAATGAATTACACAAATAGTGAAATGTGCGATATGCATTTTTTTTACGGTCGTACGAACGGTAATTCATTAGCAGCCATGCGTCTCTATGAAGAAATGTACCCTAATCGTGTCATCCCGCATCATACTATGTTTGCATGTCTCCATCAACGTCTTAGAGAAACAGGAAGTTTTAAAAAACTTACTTATCAACTCCAGATGTCGAAGAACAGGTTCTCCAAGAACTTGAGGACAGTCCTACAACAAGTACCAGAAAGATTGCTGCAACACTACATGTAAGTCATTCGACATTTTTCAGGGTATTGAAAAATCAACTTCTGTACCCTTATCACATCCAACGAGTGCAGGCACTTGTACCAACAGATTTTCCTGCAAGAGTAGCTTTGTGTCGATGGATGCAACAGAAAATTGCAGACAATCCTCACCATTTAACAGAAATATTGTTCACCGATAAGGCAAATTTTTCCAGAGACGCCATATCGAACTTCCACAACAATCACATATGGGCTGATGAGAACCCACATGCAATAGTTGAAAGCCGCCATCAACACCAGTTTTCATTGAATGTATGGGTCGGAATTGTTGGCGACCATTTGATAGATCCATTCTTTTTACCAGCTATGCTTACTGAAGACGTTTATCGCCAATTTCTTGAATATACTTGGCTACACTACTGGAAGACGTCCCATTACAATTAAGATCAAAGTGTTTCATGCACGACGGCGCTCCAGCTCATTTCAGTTTGCAACGTGACTATTTAAACACTGTATAATATCCACGTAGTAGTTGGATAGGTCGAGGAGAGTAAAACAACCTTGGCCCTCCGCGGTCTCAGACCTTAATGCATTGGATTTCTTCTTGTGGGGTCACCTGAAACATTTGGTTTATACAGCAACAGTTGAAAGCCCCGAAGAATTAAGGGCTCGCATAATCGCATCTTGTGACACAATTCGGCGCACACACGGTATATTTGAACGTGTCCGCCAATCAATGCGTCGCAGAATAGAGGCCTGTATTGCCGCTGGGGGTGCTCATTTTCAACATTTGTTATAACCTTAATGCACCATTGCTTCATACTATTTCTGTTGTATATTTTCTTCTGTGTAGTATGTATGTATTCTTATAATTAAATAAATTGAATGAATTTTGTTAATTACCTTTCCAAATTTAGTTTACTGTTTGTTGTAACTCAATGTTTAAATAGGTTTCATCACCTTGTATCTTGGAAACAAGAGGCGTTTTCGGTGAAATGTTTATTGACAAATATTATCTTATATTTATGCAAGGAATATCATACTGAATTTTTTCGCAATATTAACGATACACCTTGATATATATATAAAATTTTATATATATATATTAGTGATATATATACATATATATATATATATATATATATATATATATATATATATATATATATATATATATATATATATATATATATAATATATATATATATATATATATATATATATAATATAATAATAATATATATATATATATATGTGGGTGTGAGGATAAAACGATTAAGTCCCTTCACAATTATTTTCGAGCCTTAGGTATGCAACAAGGCATCAAAAGCATGTCTATACACCATAATATACACATATACTGTGGCGTGTGTCCTTGATGTTCGTGAAGGGTGGCCGTTACTCATCAAACCCCACAGGTGGTTGTATTCGATTTCATGTTGATAGGTTCTTGAAAAAGGGGAGGCTGGGAGAAGGGGGGAGTGGGGGTTAATATTTAGTGGGGGAGGGATTCAAGTTTTAAGTGGAGAAAGGTGTGCGGTTTGTGTGGAAAATATTGTTATAGTTATGGGATGAGTCGAATATAATTAGAGATTGGAAAATGTCGATCAGATAAAAAAAAAAGATAGGTAATGTGCATGCTATTATTATTATTATTATTATTATTATTATTATTATTATTATTATTATTATTA
>JABUQX010071312.1:15000-17500 GCA_015478945.1 Trachelipus rathkii | reverse complement strand
TAAGGGATAAATCTAGAGAGTTAAAGGGATAGATTATAGAGATTGTCATATGATAAATCTAGACAGATAAGTGATAGGATAACTAGAGAGATAAAGAGATAATTGATAAATCTAGGGAGATAAAGGGATGTGGGATAAATCTAGAGAGATAATGAGATAAGTGATAAATATAGGGAGTTAAAGGGATAGATTTAGAGAGATAAAGGGTTAAGCGATAAATCTAGAGAGATAAAGGGATAAGGGATAAATCTTTATATTCCATCTCCCCTCCCCTGTAAAGCTATGAAACGTGTGCCAAGTTTCAGAAATAGAAAATAAATTATTTTTAAATATTTATAAATTATTTTTTAATTATTTTATAAATATTTATAAAATAATTTATTTATGAAATAAATAAATTATTTTATAAATATTTATAAATAATTTATTTATTTATAAAATAAATAAATTATTTTATAAATATATATATAAATATATAAATTGGGCAGAGCCATAGCCAGAGTCGAATTATTTTCTGGGTTGGAGCAGGAGGCGGAGTTGGAACCGAAATATTTTTTTTTGGTCGGACCCGAATCGAAGCTGGAACCGGAACCGGAACCGTAACAGGCAAAAATTATTTACCGGCTCGGCAGCCCTGAAATGTATAAAAATAAGTATTTTTTATGCGAATAATAGGATATAATACATAAAATTACTGTAGTAAAAAGTACTAATGTTTTAAAGATAGTACTCCATAATAAATGTGTAAATGTTCTCTGTCTTTTAAGAAAAAGCGTATTATGATGTGTTAAAACGTGTGAGTTCAAAGCTTCTCTTAGGGTTCCTCCTTCATATCATGATGGCCTTACGCCATTCTTCCATTACTTCTTCGCCCTTAGCGACGAGTTTAGTGTTTTCACTTGATCGTAACTCTTACTTGAAAAGAGAAAAGTCTATCTTTTGCAATTTCACGGTGATTTTACTCCGTTAATGGTGGCATGGATTCTTCTTCTTCTTCTTCTTTTCTTCTTTTTCTTCTTCTTTTTCTTCTCCTTTTCTCTCCTTCTCTTCTCTCTCTCCCTCTCCCCTCTCCCTCTTCCTCTCTCCCTCTCTCCGTCTCTCTCCTCCGCCTCCTCCTCTCTTCCACTCCTCCCTCTCTCTTTCCTCCTCCTCCTCCTCCTCCTCCTCCTCCTCCTCCCCTTCTCCCCCCCCCCCCCCTCCTCCTCCTCCCCTCCTCCTCCTCCTCCTCCTCCTCCTCCTCCTCCTCCTCCTCCTCCCTCCTCCTTCTATCTTTTTTTCTTTCTTCTTTCTTTTTCTTTTTTTCTTCTTTTTCTTCTTTCTTCTTCTTCTTCTTCTTCTTCTTCTTCTTCTTCTTCTTCTTCTTCTTCTTCTTCTTCTTCTTCTTCTTTCTTTTCTTCTTCTTCTTCTTCTCTTCTTCTTTCTTTTTTCTTTTTCTTTATCTTTTTCTTTCTTTTCTTCTTCTTTTTCTTTTCTTCTTCTTTCTTCTTTTTCTTCTTTTTCTTCTTCTTCTTCTTCTTCTTTTTCTTCTTCTTTTTCTTCTTCTTCTTCTTCTTTTTTTTCTTCTTCTTTTTCTTCTTCTTTTTCTTCTTCCTCTTCTTTGCAAAGCCTTTCTGCTTGTTTGCTTTGTTCGTTCAAGTGTCTGAATCTGTGTTTGCAAATGAACATATGAGTGAATATATGATAGGTATATTAGGAAAACATTTGAATATCATTCGTTTTATTGCCAGACGAGTCCGTAAAATCTTAATAAACGTTTTGCCCATTGCTCGTATTTCAAAGTCGATAAGTTTTTGGAACGACAGAATTGCTCGAGTTTGATTATTGTTTTTCTCCCCGAGTTTAAAGTTGGTGTTCGCTTTTGAGGTTAATGTTTTTTGTAGTTGTTGTTGTTGTTGTTGTTGTTGTTGTTGTTGTTGTTGTTGTTGTTGTTGTTGTTGTTGTTGTTGTTGTTGTTGTTGTTCCTATTGTCGTCTTTGTTGTTGTTGTTATTATTTGTTGTTTTTAATAATATCGTTACTATTTGCTTATCTCTTTTGATTGTCGTTTGTATTTTTAAAGCTGAATTTAATATTTGTTTTGAAATTTTTTTTTTAATAATTTTTTTTTATGGAGAATTTGTTGAATGTTGTTGAAATTGGTGTCGTTGTGATTCGTTATTGTTTGTTTTTAGGTTTGCTGATTGAAGTTACGATATTATTGTTGTTAAACAAAGTTTTGAAAATTATTATTATTATTATTATTATTATTATTATTATTATTATTATTATTATTATTATTATTATTATTATTATTATTATTATTATTATTATTAGTTATTATTATTTTTATTATTATTATTATTATTCTTATTATTATTTTTATTTATTATTATTATTATTATTATTATTATTATTATTATTATTATTATTATTATTATTATTATTATTATTATTATTATTATTATTATTATTATTATTATTATTATTATTATTATTATTATTATTATTATTATTATTATTAT
>JABUQX010071312.1:0-5000 GCA_015478945.1 Trachelipus rathkii | reverse complement strand
GAGAGAGGAGGGTAGGGAGAGGGAGATATAAGCTGCAACTTAGAAAATGATGATGCATACCCTGGGAGAGTAGAGTAGAGTAGGCAGAGAGAGAGAGAGAGAGAGAGAGAGAGAGAGAGAGAGAGAGAGAGAGAAAGAAAGAAAGAGAGAGAGAGAGAGAGAGAGAGAGAGAGAGAGAGAGAGAGAGAGGTTTAAAATCTTTTTTTCAAATTATTTCGTAGAGAGAGAGAGAGAGAGAGAGAGAGAGAGAGAGAGAGAGAGAGGAGAGAGAGAGAGAGAGAGAGAGAGAGAGAGAGAGAGAGAGAGAAGAGAGAGAGAGAGAGAGAGAGAGAGAGAGAGAGAGAGAGAGAGAGAGAGAGAAGTTCAAACATTTAGAAAATGATGATGTGCATACGTTTGGAGAGAGAGAGAGAGAGAGAGAGAGAGAGAGAGAGAGAGAGAGAGAGAGAGAGAGAGAGAGAGAGATGAGGAGTAGTACAATAATTTTTATTTTATTTCTGATTCATTCTTAAAAATATAGTGTACTATCAATAAAAACAAGGAAATCAAAATCGATGAAACACTTGTAATCTGAAGGTATCTGAAATATTATATCACTTCTTGTACTAATTATTATACTTATTAATGTACTAATGGAAATAGACACCAAATTTTGCTTTACGAGGTTTGATAATGTCAAGAAGAAGTTTTAAAACTGTGAAGTGTCTACTCAAAGAATCAAACAGTCATCTGTTGCGACCTAGAACAAGTAAAGAATAGAAAATGATGAATATTGATACGAGCTTTGATACTGTCGAGAAGAAGCTGTAATACGTTAAAATGTCTACTCAAAGAATCAAACAGACATCTGTTGCGACCTAGAACAAGTAAAGTATAGAAAAGGATGAATATTGATATAATGATTATGAAATAAGAATGAGATTTCTGAGCCGAAGCAGGGACATAAATTTTTGAGTAGAGCCGGAGTCATAATTTTAAGATGATGTAACCGGAGCCGGAGCTGTGCAATTTAAAAATGCTCGAGCCGGAGCCGGAGCCGGAGTTTCAGTAGGTATTAAAAAATTTACTTGCTCGCAGCTCTGCAATAAACTGTTCTTTTCAGTCGGAAGAGAATCATTCTTGGATGCGTGTGAGTGTGGGTGAGAGAATCAGCCTTGGATGCGTGTGAGTGTGTGTGTGTGTGTGTGTGTGAGAGAGAGAGAATCAGCCTTAGATTCGCGTATGTGTGTGAGAGTCTTGGATGCGTGTGAGTGTGTGTGAAAGAATCAGCCATTTGATAGCGATGGTGAGAGTGTGTGGAGGAGAAAATCTGCCTCTCAAACGTTGTGTGCTGAAATATACGGCGGTAGTGTGTGCCGAGATAAGGTCGGCATGGGTATGTTGAGACGAGAGAGAGAAGATGAGAGAGAAGAGATTCGAGAGGAGCAGGAGATGCGAAGAGAGAAGAGACGGATGAGAAAGATTGTAGAAGAGAGAAGATGAGAAGAGAGGATGAGAGGAGAGAATCAGTATTGGATGCTTGTGAATGTGTGTGAGAGAATCAGCCTTGGATACCTGTGAGTTTGTGTGAGAGAATCAGTCTTGGATGCGTGTGAGTATGTGTGAGATAATCAGGCTTGGATGCGTGTGAGTGTGAGAGAATCAGCCCTGGATGCACGTGTGTGAGAGAGAATCAACTTTGGATGCGTGTGAATTTGTGTGAGAGAATTAGCCTTGGATGAGTATGAATGTTCGTGAGAGAATTCAGGTTTGGATGCGTGTGAGGGTTGTCGTGAGAAAATCAGCATTGGATGCATGTAATGTGTTTGAGAGAATCATCCTTGGATGAGTGTGCGTGTGTGTGAGAGAACCAGCCTTGGATGCGTGTGAGTGTGTGTGTGTGAGAGAGAGAGAGAATCAGCCTTGGATGCCTGTGAATTTGTGTGAGAGAATTAGCCTTGGATAAGCATAAAAATGTGTGAGAGAGTCAGGCTTGGATGCATGTAAGTGTGTTTAAGAAAATCATCCTTATATGACTATGAGTGTGTGTGAGAGAATCAGCCTTGGATGCGTGTGTGTGTGTGTGTTGTCAAAAAAAAACTGTTGTGTGTGCGTGAGTGCTATACTATGTGTAATTATGAGTGTGTTGATGATGTGTGTGTGTGTGCACCTAAATGTTTAATTGTGCGTACGCGCGATCCGTGCCTTATGCATTTAAATAAAGAGGAAGAAAGCCACCTGTTAGAGTTCTATTAGCTCTGAAGTAAAAATATGAAAAATACTAAAATCCAAACTTATAAAAGAAAAAAATGTGAATAAACAAAGTATGAATAAAATTTTCTTTAAAATTAGGCAAAACGTCTGCTAAGGAGGATAAAAGTTAAATTAATAGCTTCAGATAAGAGTGAGATAGAAAATATTGTTCTCTTGGGATATATATCGGATATATATATAAACACAGGTTATGTATTATATTCAAACTCTTGCAGCTACTAGATATATATATAATATATATATATATACAGTACCGCGGATGACGGATAGTGCGCGGAAGGGATAGATGATATAGGTAGAAGAGCTGGAGTAGAGTATAGTAAGAAGGAAAGGAATTAGCTGTAGTGGGGTAGAGTTAAGAGAATAGCAGGACAGTATTGTATATATGTAAATATGTTGTATAAGTATAGTATAATAAACTATATTGGGAACACTAGATGGAGGGTATAGTATAAGTCGTATACTACCAGAAAGCCCAGGTTAGAGTAGAGTATTAAAGTAGACTGTAGACACATATCATTAATATAATATTAAGGTAATATATATATAAATATATATATATAGTAGTGACAGAACAGCTTTAGGCGATACCCACACCTTTTTACGTCAAAAAGTACCATGGAAGACGATATGTAGTCTGAAACTTGGAATATAATGTAGTGTTAGGTGCGGAATAAAGCTCGGAATACCCGAGGTGGTAGGGGGAAATTTTCAGAGTCAAGCATGCAGGGGATAGGATGATACTATAGAGGGGGGGATCACCCCTGAAGAGCGTATCCGCTACGCTCCTCGTGGTATATCCCTTTGCTTTCCAAACCAGAGTTGTAGTTAAGTACCTAATCGAGGTAGTTACGAGTCTCGACTGCGTTGGATGACGTAAATCTTCGTCGGAGACGAGATGACGTGCATTGCGTTGACCTGAAGAGCGCGCACCACAATACAGTCTACCCTAGAATTGTGAGCGAGGTATTATTATTATTATAATTTTTTTTTTATTATAGGTAAAATGTATTATTACTTCGAAGAAATCAATTCCCGAAAGGGACATTGATTCTTGGAAGTTTCGGAAACATACGTGCCCCCCCGCCCCCATTCCCTGTAAGGGCATCGTTGTTTACGGCATGTCTCTGACTTCGGTAGATTCCGGCCGGGCGTGGTATTTCTTCTTCGCATTCCGTCGTTCCGAGGTTCAATATTACATGCTCACATGGGGTTAGGGCTGTGATCGTATCAGAGCGATAAATATATATGGTGAGCGCGGGATGTTTAGGGCAATGGAGAGAGGGTAACCTCGTCCGTGAGACGCGGGTAAGTCCGATGGCGTCCCTACCGAGGGGGGAGCGTCATTGTCCCCCCACCCAGTTAATAAGAATCGAAAGTGTATCGTAATTGGCTGAAATTTGGTGAGAGGATTGTCAGGCTCGCGGTTGCATTTATAGAAAGACCGTTGATATGCTGAATCTGTGGGAGGTTGGCTCCGGCACCATGCTGGAGCGCGACGATAGGCGGGCCGAGCTTAATAAACAGTCGAGAAATGAGAAAGACACCACCCACACCCACACACACACAAACAAAACCAACCCAAACGCGACAACCCAAAAGAACGCCAACCAAAACCCAAGAGAATAAAAACCCAGACAAACAAACCCCCCCAAAACACACAAACAGACGCCACACACATAACTAAGACACGACAAATGATCTTGGGGAAATGAATCAAAATGTCAATTTGCATCATATGTCTCATTGGAACTGTGGTGAGTCTGAGGTATGAATTTCGAAATAGTGAGGAGTGCGTTTCAAAGTACCATGTACATGAGCGAAAGATAAAAACGTAACAAAATAACATTAAATAAATAGACTAAATAATAAAGATAAATTAAATAAAAAGTTAAAATATTTCTGAGTACACTTGGTATTATGTTATAAATGAAGCATAAAATTGTAACGCGATTAGATATCGTATACCTGATACCGTCCAGTGAAAAGACAGGGTGTACATACACTATATATCGATAGCCCCACTAGTGCCAACCTCCCTCGCGCTGCACCAGTCATAAACACAGGAGCTGATGTAACTATGGGCATCGTCGTGATAATGAAATCTAAAGGTCATATATTTACTAAGAAATTCCTTCAAGTCTGTTTAACTATACCTCTAAAGACAGTACACATGCAGCTACATTTATTCGGATAACACTATCCAGGGCGAGCCATCCATCCTGGACCGATGTGTAGGCCACTCTTATTCGAATCTATTGAACAAAGTTAGAATGTTCGACTTAAATTTTTACTAAAATCGTGTGCTGTACGACGTGACGAGTGAGGGGATGAGAGTGTGTTACATACCTAAAGCCAGTAAATCACTAAATGGCAAACCCCCCACTTAATCCAAACCTCCCTCGAGAGGGCATAGGACACGGATCTGTGATTCGGGTATTGAATCCAATTGAATATTAAAGCGGTCGAAATTATTAGATAGTCAAGCGTAAAAGGTGTGTGTAGGGAGGAGTGGTTTACATACCCTAAATCAGGTAAATCAGTAAAATCAAACCCCATCCAGCCATCATCCATAACCACCTTCCTGGCCATCCTTGATCTAGTTGATCTATTGATCTATTGATTCAAGTCACATTTTGAGTCTTCATTTTTGAATAACCATAACATAAAATCAAGTTCTTCTAACAAAACATCATAAGTAGTATGTCAAACGTAAACAGAAGTTTCACCATTAATAAAAGTTTACC
>JABUQX010071311.1:20000-25385 GCA_015478945.1 Trachelipus rathkii | reverse complement strand
GAACGCTGGTGATTCGTGTACAGGAAGATCCAGGTGACGCACATCGATAACTGGAAGTCACTGCAACTGAACAACCATTTCTGTTGTGCCTCCAACACTTTATATTTATATCTAATTGTATTTTTTCAAACTATGACTATTTAATAACTTAATATTTTTGTTTAACGTTAACTTAGAAATTTTAAAAATGTTTAAATTTCTTTAAAATAATTTTTAAAAGAATTCACTAACAATTCATGTTTCGATTACTTAAATATCACTAATATATTTTTTTTTTTTTCTTCTACAATTAAATTCTTGTAAAAATTCGAATTTTTATTAAGAATACTAAATGAAATTTGGATTTATCTCCACCATGAAAGCAGTTATCACAATAAATAACAATCAGTAACGCAAACAGCCAAACCATAACCCCAATCCCCTTCAAACATATCCTACCGCGGATCATGGATTCAATTGATTCAGTAGTCTCATCTATTAGATTGAATCTTCATTTTCATTATATATCACACTCCCTTTACATTTGTCAACTATTATGTTAATTTGTCTTGTAGATTTGGCCATTTAGTAAACACGACTTAATCAACCAAATGAGAGATAGTATTCAATTAATTGTGAGTTACAGGGCTACGGAGTCAAGACCGACATCATGCTGTGATAGAGCGGAGCAGCAACATTGATCATGACCTACCCGATTGGTTTCATTTGAAATACATTAATTTTTTTATAAGATCCTAAACTTATATATATATATTATAATATAGTTATCTATTAGATATTATATATACATGCCCTAGTATTATCTCTAGTAGTATTACGTAATTGACTATATATTATATACCTCCTATATATATATATATACTAGATAGTAGTATTAATAGATTATATTATAGTATATTTTAGACTATATATATATTGTATACTATATTATACCATAATATATATATAATATACCATATATTACACTCCTATACATCAGTAGCACCGTATCCAATCTTACAATACTTCTAGCATACATATACGTACTATATCTATTATAATAACACACTATACTAAGAATGTATATAGTAATACGACATATAATATATATATATACTATAATAGTACTATATACATTATATATATACCCATAGTAATTATATTATAGTAGTACTTATATATCATGATATACAGGACAGTACTAGGCGTCTAATAATACTTATGACTACTATATAGTACATTACTATATCTATGTATGTATCTGCAGGTTCATCCGGCTCTCCGTGGACATCTCTGGGAGAGGCAGAAAAAAAGTCAACATTGTACTGAGTGATGTTGAATAATATCCAACCATTTGCGCAAGATTGAACCACGGGACTAAGACTACTAACAATTACACTAACTAGTTCTGTATAACCCGATACTTACCATATAACATTAGCTATATATCATATATATATATGCTATCTTATTATGATATATATTATATACTGCATCTATAATATATATAACTATATAATACTATATATGTATATATATATAAAAAGCAACTTTATGCGTCTTAGTATATAAACTTAATACTATATAATAGGACGAATTTATAGTCCACTACTATATACTTAATATATCATCAGTATATTAAGATACATACCTAGTACTCGTACAGATATATTCTATATATATTAGTATAGTATAGTACTTATATAATAATGTATATATGGTTCATCCTTGCAAATTATTATAAAATATATAATTTTTGCACAGGATGAGCCATACACCCCACTACTATGTATGTAATAAATGATATCATATAGTATACTATATTATATATATATATATATAGGTACTCACTATAAGATATATATAATATATATATATATAATATATATTATATCTCTCTCTCTCTCTATTATTATAGTAGAAACTTATTACTAATAAATATATATATATTTAATTTTAAGTTTATAAAGAACTTATTTGAGCGAAAGATGCGTATTCACGCAAATTATAAAAGATATTCGAAACTAGTCTGATTCAGATAAAAATGAGATTATTCTATTCTGAATATGTGTTTGAAATTTATTTGTCCAGCCCTCCCTTCTCATAGATTAAGAAAGTAATCTACTTTATTTAGAAAAAACTGCTTTGCCTCCCCTTTAACTGAAATTTTAACCAATAGAATATTCAACAATAATGCAAATCGTACTCAAAAACTAGTAGAAAAGTGTTTTGAAATCTGACCCTCCATTTTAGATTTTGACTCGAATTTTTTTAGCAATATTTTGAACACAAGAGTCAAAACTTGTGCAAAACTTTCTTTTGTTTTGATTTAGTGAGTACGCATTTTTCTCAGTTAAATCAAAAATCACTCTTAATACAGCTGTGTATGACATTAATCGGAAAAGACACTGCGAAACTAGATATAATATTATATATACTATAATATAACATATAACCTATACTATCATATATAATTTATATATATATATATACTATATATATATATATCTATATACATATATATATACATATATGTATACCTAACTATATATATATATATTATATATATATATACTATAATATATATACTATATATCATATATATATATATATATATATATATATATACAGTATATATATATAATTACATAGGTATCATGTAATACTGTGTTTTAGATATTTACACTCACTCTGTCCCAATAAGTAAGGTTTACGTATATATCCATGAACGACTGAATAATGTAGCTCCTACGTGACGTATACGAGTGGGTAGCTAGTCTATCTAGGCTACATCATCCATACCAGTTTTAACCCAAATTGTAATTAAAGTCAGTTTTGCAATACATATTTTTAATGTATTGGGTGTGTTCAACTTCGCTACGTTATGAACTACATCGTTTTTGTATGCGGTTTTCTACAGTTACGTTTTTTGCGCATGAGGGTTAGAATTAGGTGCGAACAGCGGATACGCTATTCAAATTTCTAAGTGTATAGTGAAAGCGTAACAAGTCTGTCACGTGAGATCATTTGCTTCTTCAAGCAAAAGCTCATGGATGCCACTCTATCGAGAACTATGGTTTTAAAATGGCACAAAGATTTCAAAGAGGGACGAGAAAAAATGTTGAAGACGACTCTCGTTGTGGAAGACCAATCTCGTTAACAAATACGATGAAAATGTGGAAACGTGTTAGACGCTCGTCCGTGATTGAAGAGCACCACCGTTCACGCTTTGTCAGGACGTGATTGCAAAGCCGAAGAAAACTGATTTGGATAAAAATCATCAGTCACTGACGGTTCACAGAATTTTATACTTGTCATGCAATGCCGCGATATACCATTATGCACATGCAAAAAATTTGGTTCATAATTCATTTTGCAAAGACTAGTGTCTCCGAAAGCACTTGGTCTGTTGGTCAGCGAAAGGCAAACAGGGTTTAAACATTTGTCAAGATTTACTTGAAAAAAAACTCGAAATGGAGCACAATCTTTTGGATAAAGTTATAACAGTTTTATAACACCGGCCGAATGAATCATGGGTTTTTTGAGACTAGTCGACGATTTCCTTGAAACCCAACGCGGCAAAGTTCCGATGTCCGTAAATTAATGATGGCGGTCACAAAGATACATTCCCCATCGTCCCGAAGGAAACACTGTACCATTGTAAGCAACGGTCTCAACGGTGCAAATACATGAATTATTTCTCTGTTTCGACAGCCGTGATTGTGCAAAAGGAACTTCTGTCACTCATTCAGGAGCAGAGAGTTAATCGCCTTCTTGTTGAGCCCCACGCAGACAGATGTCTGGAACGACTTTCAAAACGAGTTTAGAAATTCAGGAACAGACATGCAGGACGCATGGGTGCTGCACCACGATAACGCGCCATCTCACACTGCGTCTCAATTATAGATTTCTGGCGAAGAAAAACATTCAAAGTACTTCCACATCCTCCATACAGCACAGATCCTAGCTCCGAATTTTATCGTTCGAATTCTTCCTCTTCTGCTAGGTTGAAAGTGAAGTTTGAAGGCGGGGTCATTCATTCTGGGACGATGGGGAAAACAAAAAAATACTGTTAACACGTGAACTAAAAACACTTCAGGAAAATGACTTCTGTACTGCTATGAACAGTGGAAGAAGCGTTGGAACCACTGTGAACCTGCCCGAAGGGTCATACTTCGAAGGAGATAATTTGTAATTTCAGGTAAGTCCAATACATAATTAAATACGACATCAGTACACACTTACTTTGGAAAGCATATATATATATATATATATATATATATATATATAATATATATATATATAATATATAATATATTATATATATATATATATCATATATACTATATATTATATATTATATATATATATGTTGATAAGTTTTCGCCAACAGGAAGATTGAACCGGCATTCATTAATCTTTTTATTACAAGCCGAATTATAAATAGGTTCTACAAAAAAATATATAAAATATATATTTACATAATATAATTATTACAAACAAAATATTTTTGTTTTTATCTTTTCCTCTTTGTTTTGCTATTAAAAAAACTTTTTTAATAGTAAATTAATTTCTGAGATTTAATTTTACATTCATAACAACATTTATACAAACTACAATAATAACAAATGCAACTGACCTTCAATACTGATGAATAGGGGTCTCAGAAAGGATGGGATTTGGTTTCTCAAGTTATAAGGGCTGCTTTATTTGTACAAATTGTTTGAAGAATCATTGTCCTTAACAATTACCTGGGTTCCACCACTATGCTTTAATTTTTTTCTTTGTGGAACCCTTTTCTATTGCAGAGTTAGGTATGATTGGTTTTCTTCAGTAGCTTTCCTTGAGTTGCTTGAACTTCAATTCTGTTTTTTTTTTTTTTTTAATTTTCTTTAGTTAAGGCAAAGGAAGTATTTGTGGCTTCAGTAGTTTCTTTTCCTTGTTTTTTGTATTAGTAGATTGTATATGCTAATAGTATCTTCTTTCTTCCTTGAATTTTTTATTTTTCTGCATTATTGGTTTTATCTAGCCTTTCCTCTCTTTTTAAACCCTGTCCATTGCCCAACCCTGCAATCTGATTGCCTACGCAGTGTTTTTTCTTGCAATCAATTTTTAATCTTCTTCTAATCCTTTATTTTGGTCAGTCGGAGTCAAATATCATATACCACAAATTGTGAATGACAGTATTTTTAATATATATATATAAATATAGTATATATATATATATATATGAGTAATATATACTTATATAATATAATATATATATATATTTATAATATCTAATATATATATAAATATATATATATTATATATTATATTTATATCTATATATATATATATATATATAATATATACTATATATAATTATATACACTATACTATTATATATATATATATATATAATAT